>QGSO01000378.1:54103-101879 GCA_011037825.1 Carya cathayensis
CTCTCCCACGTCAACTCTCTCAAGCCACCTCCAACCGAAAGTTATTTTTATTTTTTTCCTTAACAAACTTCAACTCTCTCATTCACGTCTCTTTCCTTATTTTTATTTTTCGGCTCCTCTTTTTGGTAAGAATTTATCCCAAAGGATAAAAAAATAACAATTGCCGACGGAACAAAATCGTTCCGTAAAATAGCAGCTTTTTTTCTTCATTCGACGTGCTCCATGATTTTCATTCTTTGCCGACAATTCTTTCAATATTTTCAGCTGCCCAAATCCACCGCTTTGAAAAACTCATATAGCATGCGTCGTGGCTCAGAATCAGATCTCCTTTGAATTTTATTTATGCTGCAAATAAAGAAATAAAAATAACACTCAAGATAAATTAAAAAGAAAATAGATTATTAAAAATATATTATATATGTGAGGAAATATTTTTCAATTAAATCATAGTTATAAAATTAAGCATAAACATGATATTAATCAATTAAAAATTACAACTCGATTTTATGCTTATTAACTATTTTTCCATCTAAAACTAATAATAATGTCACGAAGCAGTTGAAATAAATTGGTTTTAAATAACTAAAATATGCAATTTTACAGCTCAAACATTCCTCTTCCTTTTATACACAGAATCCTCTCTCCTTGCCATGGATTTCAGCTTTTCCATCGTGCAAAGCCGCACCATTCCTCTGCTGCCTGTGGTCCCAAAACCCTTAGGTGCTGTCAGTTATTCCCGTGGCTTTCTCAGCTTAAGGTTCCTCTTATGGGTTTTGTGGGCTTGAATCATTTACAGATCAGTTTACTCCTGTGTTGGGCTCCTGTGCTGGGCCACAGCTCATGGGTTTGACCAGCCAACCTATTTAATAGAAGAAAGTAAGACTCAGGCTTATACACACGAAAATTTATTGCTTTAGGGTGTAAATGGTCATTTTTCATGTTAGGGAGGGCTAGCACATATCATTTGATTAATACTCTTAATTTTTACAAATAATGTTCACTGATCTCACTAGTTAAGAGTATTAAAAACAACATATTTATCCAGTTATCATTGAGTAATATTTCTTCACATATATGCACAACATATTTTTAATATTCTATTTTTTCTTTTCATTTGTTTTTAATTTTTGCGTGTTATTTCTTTTTATTTTAAGCTTGTAAATAAATAGGATGCTAATAGAGAGAACCACATGCAAACCGAGAATATTGAGTACAAAGATGAAGTTTAAATATGGGACCACCAAAAGTACTAAAAGTAAATGAAGTAGTGGGAAACATATGGGACGATTTATTTCTATTGGGCATTTCAAGGTTATTGATAAAATTTAATGTGCCTATTAATGGTAAAAGTAAATGAAGTTGACATATGAGACCACCACGCACGCATGCTGGCTGAAGGCAAGGGAATCTTTTGGTTGTGTATACACCATGCGGGCCCGAGTCCTTTGGGTTTGACGGAACAACTTAACGCGAGTTTTCTCTCAAAAACACATGCACGACAGGGGGTTTTTGGTCTATTATTGGACGCACACGGTACCTAGATGAGGATTGGATTCTTTTCATTTTGGGGTTCAAGGAACGGAGAGCAGCACCGTTTGAAGAGCAAGGGGTCCAAACTGCAACTACTCCAGCCTCCTCCCATGCTTTCTATCTTTATCTCCATCCATTTGGCTGGCTCTTTTTATTCCCTAATCTCTACTTAATTTTAATTTAAACCTTTTAGTATATTTTTAAGATTTTTAATTTAGAATCATTTGGTTTGGATATTCTATTTCTTGCATATTTAATTTTGATGTAGTTATTTTTCTTACCCTTTTAAGTTTCCATTTAACAGTGATTATAATTGTCATGAATTGATTTTGAGAATTTTGTGATTTGAATACAAGGATGAATCCTAAAATATTTCTTTTAGTTCTTTTCAATTTTCAACTCATATTTAGTCATTTATCTTCTAATTTAGCTTAGTTCTTGGCTTAATTTATTAATCTCATATTTCCATTGCATATTAGATTGATTAAAGGTTAATTAGAATTTAAATATTTTCAGTTTTATTAATTAATTTTGTGATTAATTAAGATTGTTTAGTTTAGTTAATTCCTTGATTTTTAGTTTCAATTTGTTGATCTCATACATTTCAATTCAACACTCAAAAATCTAAAAATATACCCTTTTCATTTTCGTTACACTCTTCCACTCATTGCACGTATCACCGCTTTGATTTCCTCTTTGTGAATATTTTTACCTTTTAACGAGTTTGATTTTAAATAACTCCTCCCGATGAGACAATTTAAGAATTTTATTCTTAATTATTACACGACATCTTTCTGCACTTAAGATAGCCTTTGTGCTACTTATATTTGAGCGAGTCACTCAGTAGGGAACCAAGGCCTACCAAAAGGGTGCACAAGCAGGTAACTGTTGCCGAGCACTGGCAGCTAGGCATGCTCAGTTGTGGGTGCACTCGGCCAGAGACACACCACATTTAATGCGTGTTAGGAGATAAGGACATGCGACAGCGCACCTAGGCATGCCCTGAGATGGCATGACCTCAGCCTAACACTTCGCTGTAGCTGCAAGGGTGGCAGGTCTGATCCAGGCACGACCTAACACCCCACAATCTCCTTTGGCAGCTCAGCCCAAGTTGGGTATAAATACCTCGATCCCACCCACAAAAAAAGGTCTGATTCTTATACTCTTATCTAAACCTACTTCATCCTAAAAGCTCTAACTAACTTAGGTATCGGAGGGTTCTCAAACTCCATCGAAGCCCACTCCCTTTTCTTCTTGCAGGTGCCTAAAGCCTAGGCCACCACGGGGTTGCTTGGGCCGTGAAATATGACATCAACGGGCACACTCCATATAAGCGTGTACTTCAATACCAGTAGTGACACGGTCCCAAGTTACTTGGCAATGGGAGAACAGGAACGGAATGATGGAGGCAAGGCTAGCAGAGATGGAGGAAATGATAAAGAAACTCATGAAAGAAACGGGCACACTCCGCTAGGAGAACGCAGCGCTACGAAGGACCAACGAAGAGCTGGTGGTGTGGGAGGGGGGGGGGAGGAACCCAGTGGCAACGAGCACGTCAACTCTTGGCGTGACCCAGCGAGAGCAGCGGTGGATGAGGAGAGATGCAAAATGCACCTCGAAATCTCGGAGCTGGGGGATAAATATGCACAGATACCTAGACGAGTCAGCGCACCATCCATGGCGGACTAGATGCTCGTCAACACCAACTTGCCGTACAGTTCAGGAGTCATGGCAGTACCCCTCCGCCTAAGTTAAAGTTTCTCATATGGAGCTGTACGATGGGACCAATGAGCCCCTAGAGTACCTGGATACATTCAAGACCCACATGACCTTACACGGTTTCCCAGGGGAGGTTGTCTGTCGAGACTCCTTGACCTTAATGGAGCCACTCGAATCTGGTTTGCCAATACTGTGAAGGAACTCGAGCTGGGAGACGACGGGTCCCCAATACTACAAATACCACATGACTGACTAGCATAGTGTCGTGGATTGCTATGCCTTGAAGAGAATGCTGGAAGAGGACCTGCTGAGTCAAAGGTGTTGGTCCGAGGACCAACAAGAATGGCACCAAAGTAATCGGCCAGAAACTAGCCCGAGGGGACGCAAAGCGAGGAGAGAGGTCCAAAGAAGCCTGCGCTGCAAGAGTCCCCCAAGGGTAGAAGGGTCGATCGGTGAGATTCGCACAATCACGGAGGATACCCAGGGGAGGGACCACCTCGTCGGCTTGAAGGGCGCACGCCTAGATAGCACGCTACAAGGAAGTCCACCGACGATCGCTGGGGGAGCCACAATAACTTTCAAAGAAAAAGACAAAGAGAGAATCCTTCACCCACATGACGACGTGATAGTAGTGACAATGCAAGTGGAAAACTTTATGATCCAAAAAATCATGATCGATAACGGAAACTCGGCGGACATCCTATTCTGGGAAGCCTTTGTTAGAATGGGGATTAGCCCTGACCAGTTATGCCCAGCCCCCGTAACACTCAAAGGCTTCATGAGCAACATAGTATAGCCGATGGGGGTCATCACTTGTCCATCCAAGTCGAGAAAGCCCCGAAGACTGCAACAACCATGGTTGATTTCCTGGTGGTCATGGCTCATTCCTCATACAACGCGATAGTCAAGCACACAACCCTGAACAGTCTGAGGGCTGTAACCTCCATCTACCACCTCAAAATGATGTTTCCCACTGACCTGGGAGTGGGTGAGGTCCATGGTGAACATGTCCTAGCTCTAGAATGCTACACTTATGAGTTGAGGCACGAAGTGAAGGTAGTCACAAGTGCTGGAGGAGTGGGGGAGGATACCAAACCACCTTTGCCCCCTACCTGGCCAAATGGGATAAGGAAGTTCACAACGAAGGGGCCCTATGGCAAGCTGAGCCCAACGAACCCTTGGAACTCCTCTCGATCGATTGCCAGAGACTGGAGCGAACTATCCGAGTCGGGACCAAGCTAGACCCCAGATTGAGGCAAGCCCTGAAATGCCTCCTCATCGAGCACCAAGACGTCTTCGCTTGGATTCACGAAGAGATGCCCGGGATAGACAATTCCATCATCGAACACCAATTCTGTATCGACCCGATAGCCCAAAAAGTCAAGCAGAAACAACAAAGCTTGTGCTGAGAAATATGTGACGATAGTTGAGGAAGTAGATTGTCTTTTGGCAGTAGGACTCATCCGAGAGGTACACTTCCCGGAATGGCTCTCCAATGTAGTCCTGGTGAAGAAGGCTAACGGGAAGTGGAGGATGTGTGTTGACTTCACCAACCTGAACAAAGTTTGCCTAAAGGACAGCTTCCCTTCACCAACTTGAACAAAGTTTGCCTAAACGACGGGGCACCTCCTCATTAGCTTCGTGGACACCTACTCTGGATACAATTGTAATACCCGAATTTTACTACGTGAGTCGTTACATCATTTTATTTTAATCCCTAAGTTGAATATTTTCATGAAAAGATTTTATTATTTTATTAATTCAATTTATTTTATTCTAAGATGGGTGTGTTTTTATTTTATGTGAATTATTAAAATAAGTTGAGATCATGATTTTAATACCTTGAATATATTTTCTCTTAAGTCCTTAACTTTAAATTATTTATGAATTTGGCTCAATGATTTTACACCATTGGATATAGTAGTTGGAGGGAATAATCTTTTTAAACTTAATCCTAGCCATCCAAACCATGCTTTTTGGATAAGTTTTGACTAGTCTAGTAATTCCTTCTCCTTCCCGTTGGTTGCTTTGATAGGATAAGCTTCATTGAATTAATTATGGATTTGGCCACTAAACCTACACCATTGGATGGTGGTAGGTATGAGCATTATCTTCCCAAATTTAATCTAAGTCGTCCAACATCCACCTAACCAAGATAAGCTTTGACAACATTTTTCCTAGTGCTTTCCGTAAGCTAAAGGCCAAGAGCTTGTATCTTCTTATCATTTCCTCAAGCTAGAGTCGACCATCACTCCCTCTCCTTCTTCTTTCATCTACCAACTTAAGAGAAAAAGGCAAGGTTCCTTCTATCATACAAACCATGTGAATTCCTAAAAAAAAAAAAAAAAAGAAGGAAGAAAATTATTTCTTTTTCAAGTATTCTACATCTTTTCCCTACCACTTTGAAGTTTCTTATAGTTGGAATTTTCAAGTTGTTTCATCTTCAAGAAGTGAAGGAAATAGGGGTAAGAGGTTCCTAACTTATTTCTTAGTATAGGTGATAAATGGAAATTTTGAAATACAAGGCTGTTTTTGCTTGTTTTGTTTCAGATTTTATAAAAATACAAAGCTGTTTATGTATTCTGTTTTGTATATATATTTTCACGTTCTGTTTTGAGTTATCAAACATATATGGGACTGTTTTATGTTCTGTTTTATGTATATATACCTACATGTTCTGTTTTGAGTTGCTAAATAGATATGGGACTGTTTTACAGATTCTGTTTTGTATACATATATTTTCATGTTCTGTTTTGAGTTATTACATAGATATGGGGCTGTTTTACATATCCTGTTTTGTGTATATACATATGTATGTTCTGTTTTAAGTAATTTAATGTATATGGGCTGTTTTAGTAATTATGTTTTTTATGTAAATATATATACTTTGTTTAAGTGATTTAAAGGTATAGATGAAGTTGTTTTAATGTTGTGTTTCTTCCTTAGAAAGCTAGAGGTGTTAAGATTAATTTGGTTATATGTAATTTTATAAGTTTGTTTTAAAAAGGGGTTGTTAAATGATCTAACTATAAACTTTGAGGTTAAGGGTTTGAATTACTTAATGGATTATCTTAATTATTTTCCTATGTTATGCCTTATTAAATAATATGTGTTAACTAAATTAACTATCTTCTTATGTTACTTTTGTAAGGATTTGTCGAGAGGGTAGTCATTTAAAGTAGCGTTGAGGGTAGAAAACGACGTTAGTTTATAATATTTAGTTTATTATTAAGTGGAGGCTTAAAGGATGTTGGATGAGTATTAACACACTTGTTATTTATTGGATTAGGATTCACTGAAGTTGAAGAGATTTCAACGGGTCGAGGTAAGTAGCTATGACCATGCGCCCACGCCAAGTCCTCTTGTGGAAGAATATTTCTCTATCTCTTTCCAAACGTTCCTCTAATTAAAGAATAAAGGAATTTATATTATGTACAAGCCTTTCTTGGTAGCCCCTGTTAAGCACCCTATTAATTATAATTGTTTGTATGTGTATATAGTAATGCATGCACGTAGATTCTAAGTCATGGAATTTTCATACATGCTCCTTGAAATAACTAAGGTTCTATTTATATGTAAGCATGACATGAAATGCTAATTTCCAAAATAAATGCATATGCATTGAACTAAGAAAGATAATGAAAATGATTGATTTCAAAGAAAGAAAAAAAATGGAATGAAGGTTAATGTATGAAAATATGTAATGGCCATATGAAGGAAAGGGTACCAAAGAAATGGGCAGATTGCAATGCCGGGTAAGTAGTACTGGTAGTGCACCCAGTGCTGCTCCCTGACAGAAAGGGGTTCCTAACCTGTGGCCACGGGTGGAATCCAGGTCCAATAGGACCGCTAACCCCAACACACGGGGCGTAATAGTGTGTTGGCCAAAAGAAAGTGAAAGATTAAATTTAGTGTATGCATGAAGATATGATATATAAGTATGTATGAAAATAAGAAATAAAGATTTGGCATAAAAGTATGAAGTGAGTATATACATGATAGTAAGAAGTAAGTGTATGCATGATGTTATAAAGAAAGTATATGCATGGAAGTATTGTCAGAGTTAGTATTGGTTTATGGATGCATGTTTTCAACAGAAAGAACTATATGCTTATTAAGTTAACAGCATGATGTACTGCTTACTGAGTATTAGACTCATTTTGTGTTTATGTTTTTAAACGTCCAGGTACAGATGAATCTACTGAGGAGTTGGGTAGTGCTGAGGAGGGAGAGGCTGATGTTTAGTAGTCCCTAGATAGTTTGATTCTTTATAATGTGTGTTTTATGGTGAGGTTATGGAAACTTATCTTGTTTAAAGTTAGTAGGCACTGAGTTTTTTTTTTTTTTAAGTTGTTATGTTAAATAAATGGATGACAGACTCAAGGAGTCCTTTGTAAAGAAATGTAAAGGTATGTCTATTAGATGTTTCTTTCAGAAAAAAATAAAATTAAAAAAAATATTTAATAAAATAATAATAATAATAATACTAATAACAATATGGGCATTCATTTAGAAATAAATTTACTGATATAATAGGAAAAAGAACAGATACGGGATCACAGTCTCGCTCTTGATAGGGTGGGGTTGTGACAACAATCAAATCAGAATGAGTCCGAAGGACAAAGAGAAGACAACCTTCATCACGGACCAAGGGCTATACTACTACAAAGCTATGCCGTTCGGCCTCAAGAGCGTCGGGGCCACCTACCAGCAGTTGGTTAATCTAATGTTCAAGCAATAGATTGGTTGGAATATGGAGGTGTACGTGAACGACCTGCTGGTGAAAAGCAAGAAGGCAGAGCTACACCTGGCAGACCTCTGAGAGGCCTTCACGGTTCTCCGACAATACCAGATGAAGCTAAACTCGACAAAGTGCGTGTTTGGGAAGTTCTTGGGGGTCATGGTCTCTGAGTGAGGGATCAAAGAAAACCCCAGAAAGGTTGAAGCAATAATTTGGATGCTTTCCCCCCGAAACCTCCACGAGGTCCAAAGGCTAGCCGGCCAAGTGGCGGCCCTCAATCGCTTCATCACTCTATTGACCAACTAGTGTCTACCCTTTTTCAAGATTTTAAGGCCTAGGAATGGGATGTGGCCTACGAAGAAGCCTTCTTCGACCTGAAGAAGTACATGGCCCATCCCCTGCTCCTCAGCCAAATGAAACCAATAGAGGATTTGTCTATGTATTTGGCCATGTTCCCACACGCAACCTCGGCAGTGCTAGTTTGGGACACAGAGGAAGGACAAAGGCATGTTTATTACATGAGCTGAGCCTTTCGAGGAGCTAAAGCCAGGTACTTGCGAATGGAAATGTTGGTGTTCGCACTTGTGGTTACAATAAGAAGGATGAGGCCGTACTTCCAAGCCCACCCACTGAAAGTAATAACCAACCTGCCCCTCAAAAGGATTCTGCAAAAGCCGGAAACATCCAGCAGCTTGCTAAGTGGGCAATTAGGTTTAGCAAATTCGACATCGAGTACCAACCCTGTGCTTCGATCAAGGGACAAGTATTGGCCGACTTCATTGCGGAATTCACCAACTTCCCAAAAGAGACGCCGACCGCACCCCTGGGGAAAGCCTAGCTGGTCTATGTAGATGGCTTGTCCTACCAGGCTAGTGGGGGTGTGGGGTGCACATAGTAATAGAGCAAGGGGAGGAGCATAACTATGCGGTCAAGCTAGCCTTCAGAGCAACCAACAATGAGGCCGAGTATAAGGCACTCTTGGCAGGGTTGACGGTGGGTCGACTACTGGGAATTGAGGAGGTGGAAATAAGAGCTGACTCCCAGGTGGCTGTTAGCCAGGTTTTGGGGCAGTTCGCCGCGAAAGTGGAAAATTTGAAGAAGTACCTCCAACTCGTCTACTGTGGGCGCGACCACTTCCAATACTTCCACATCTAGCAAGTCCCAAGGGGGGAAAACTAGAAGGCAGACCAATTGGCAAAAGTTGTGTTAGGGCAGGAAGAGCTCCCTCTCCCAGAGTAAATGGTGGTCAGAAAAATTGACACCCGCCATTGGAAGCAAACAACTCATCGCCAACTTAGCATCCCCAAAACGGTGGTAGATAACATGGAATTCCTATAGAAGGGCAAGGTTGCAAGTTACCCAGCAATGCAGGAGGAGCACGAAAGGTCAGAAACAGAGTAGCCTGGTTCACCTTGTTGGATGGGGTCCTATACAGGAGAGGCTTCTTTGAGCCCCTCCTCAGATGTTTGTCACCGGAATTAACAAGAGATTTTGAGGGAGCCACATGGGAGGAAGAGCCCTAGCCTCAAAGGTCACCCGAGCTAGGTACTATTCACCCCATTCCCTTAGAGACGCCGAAGACTTCGCAAGGAAATGCCCAAAGTGCCAAGAACACTGGCCAGTACCGCACGGCCCCTAGAGGAATTAACGTCAATCACCACCCCTTGGCCCTTTGTCCAATGGGGCCTCGACCTTANTGAAGCGAGGTATGTGCTAACGGAGATTAACAAGAGATTTTGAGGGAGCCACATGGGAGGAAGAGCCCTAGCCTCAAAGGTCACCTGAGCTAGGTACTATTCACCCCATTCCCTTAGAGACGCCGAAGACTTCGCAAGGAAATGCCCAAAGTGCCAAGAACACTGGCCAGTACCGCACGGCCCCTAGAGGAATTAACGTCAATCACCACCCCTTGGCCCTTTGTCCAATGGGGCCTCGACCTTATCGGCCCATCCCAGTGGCTAGAGGAGGAGCCAAGTTGTGATGGTAAAGGCCGACTACTTCATGAAGTGGGGTGAAGCGGAGGCGTTACAAGCAGCACTTCCAGACCATCACAAAGTTCCTGTGAAAATCGGTAATATGTAGGTTTGGGATTCCCAGGCCTTCGTGTCAGATAATGGGAAACAGTTCACTCTCCATTACCTAGAATGGTGTCGGAACTTGGGATAAAAGTAAAGTACTCTTCGCCAGGACACCCACAAGCCAATAGCCAGGCTGAGGTGACCAACAAGGCTCTCCTCTCCACTCTAAAAAAGAAGCTCAAAGCGCACAATGGGACATGGGCTGAAGAGCTCCCGGGTGTGCTTTGGGCATACCGAATGACTGTCTGGACCCCTATCGGAGAGACGCCATTTGCCCTCACTTATGGAAGCGAAGCAGTAATCCTAGTAAAAGTCAAGACGCCAACGTTTCGTGTACAACACTTCAATTCGGGCTCCAACAATGGAAGACTGGCAAAGGAACTGGATCTCCTAGAAGAAAGAAGGGAAAAAGCAACCACATGAACGGCAAGCAACAAGAGAAAGGCGTAATAGTATTTCAACAGGAGAGTCCAGGCTACCCTCCTTCAGAGTAGGTGACCTGGTACTGAAACAAACAGGGGTCACTACCCTAGAAAAAGGAAAGCTCAGACCACGATGGGAAGACCCGTATGTGGTAACCGCTAGTAACCGGCTCAGTTCTTATCATCTCAAGATTAGTGAGGGACTCGAGCTCTGCCACCCATGGAATTTCGAACACTTGAAGAAATGGGGGCCTTGCATACAAGATCGCAGGCCAGTTATGCTATAAGGGGTCTCACATATCGCTAAGTGTAAAGGGTCAATCATACTCGGCGGGGTGTTATCAGAAAGCTTATCAACTCGCCATAGTATCAGCAAGCGGCCAGCGCATTGCTGCCAGTGAGAGGCATACATGATACAAGCAAGCATCGCAAAGAAAGACAACGGAATAGGAAAACATAAAAATAAGAGTATTTTATTCATCAACTGCAAGAACAATTACAATGAAAGGGCTACATCATAACAACGAGAAACCATACAAAGAGAGACAAAAGTCAAAAATAGCTCAAAAGTCCAAGTCAGACTCGGCGGGCTACGCACCATTAGAAGTAGGGCTCGGCGGGTTACGATACCGTTTGCAGAAAAATGGAGCGACTCTTGGGGTCCAAATAGCAACTCCAAAGAAGCACCATCATAGAACTGCAGGGGGGAAGCAGGACAGGAATCGGCTCGAAGGGGGGGCTCGGCCAACCTGAACTCTATAGACTCCCCCGAAGAGCAGGGGCAATGAAGAGCTCGAGTTGAAGGTAAGACCCTCCGTGGTCTCCATAAAGTCCACCACCCCCCCTGGCGCGAGGCATGGGCCCCCCCTCCTACTCCTCCCTTGGTCGGAGAGGAAGTGTTCGAGTTTGAGTAGACTCAAAACGCCAGAAATCTCCCCTAATGCGGGGGCAACCGAGGATGTAATGAGGAACCGTGAACTGTACGAGGAGTTCTAAGGCAGAGGAACCCATTGAACAAGCTGGGGGCATGCCTCCTTTTCAAAGCATCTCCTGGTAATGAAGAATAATACGACTTTCAGAAAGGCATCCGTTGGAGGTTTGAGGGAATTTCCATGCACATATCTTCGCTAAAGCTCACTACAGGATCTGGCATCATAAGGCCAACCCTGAGCCAGAGTGCCCATCGAAGCCAAGAAGGGCCAACGTGAGCACAAAGGGGAACAAAGGGAGACAGAATTTTGGAATGCTTGAAAAGCATAAGGGGAGAATTGATGGCAAATAACAAAGATGGGGAGGCCTATATATAGGCTGAGAATGATGTCTCGCCTCCCAAAATTCATTGTTCATCCATTTTTTAGGGCTCCGTCAAATCTACATGCTAAGAAGAAAGGACAACCGAGGCCTTTCTTATGTCTTTTTTCTTGTTTCTTGTAACTATAAATTTGGTTTTCCTGTCGGTTAATGAGAATGCTAAGTCTGTTTCAGGAAGCATGCAAAATTAGTCTCCAACTGCAATCACTTCAAAGCTCTCTTGAGGGAATGAACGAACCTCCTATGAGGAAGTGCACCTCGCGAGGGAATGCTCCCCTAAGGGAATGAACAAACCTCTCTCAAAGAAATATACTTTGCACGGGAAAGCTCCCCTGAGGGAATGAGAGAACCTCTAGCGAGGAATCACACCTCGAACAAGAAAGCTCTCCTAAGGGAATGCTCCCCTTAGGGAATGAATGAACCACCCTTGAGGAAATACACCTTGTGCGGGCAAACTCCCTTGAGGAAATGCTCTCCTGAGGGAATGAATGAACCTCCCTCGGGAAAGCCTCCTAGAGATAATGCTCCCCTGAGGGAATGAACGAACCTCCCCCAAGGAAATACACCTTGTGCAGGAAAACACGCCTGAGAAAATGCTCTCCTGATGGAATGAACGAACCTCCCTCTAGGAAATACACCTCGCTTAGGAAAGCTCCCCTGAGATAATGCTCCCTTGAGGGAATGAACGAACCTCCCCCAAGGAAATACACCATAGTGGTATGCATGGTCCTATTATATGCAAACTCTATAAATGGCAAACAATCCTCTCAAGTCTTTAAATTCTTATGAACAACAGTGCGTAAAAGCTAAGTTAAAGTCATATTAACTACTTCAGTCTGACCATCAGTCTGCGGATGACAAGTAGTGGAAAATAAGAGTTTAGTATCTAATTTACCCTACAACACCTTTCAAAAGTAGCTAAAGAATTTAACATCCCTATCAAAAACAATGCTCCTAGGCACACCATGGAGTCGCACTATCTCCTTGAAAAACAAGTCAGCTATGTTTGTGGCGTCATCTGTTTTATAGCATGGAATGAAATGTGCCATCTTGCTAAATCTATCCACAACCACAAAAATAGAATCTCTACCCTTTTTGTCCTAGGCAGCCCCAAAAAAAGTCCATAGATATGTCTACCCATGCTCACTAGAATGATGTAAGGGTGTATATAACCCATGTGGCAAAACCTTAGATTTGGCCTTTCTACATGTGATGCACCTGCTACAAATGCGATTGATGTCTCTTTTCATCTTAGGTCAAAAGAAATGTTCATGCATATGTCTAAGGTTTTCTTGACACCAAAGTGTCCCATTAATCCCCCGCCATGTGCCTCACGCACCAATAACTCACGCATAGAACAACTAGGCACACACAGTTTATTTTCTTTAAACAAGTAACCATCATGCTTGTAAAACTTACCAAATGCCGCCTTACCACATGCCACTACACATCAGAAAAGTCAGCGTCATCGGCATACATGTCTTTCACATATTCAAACCCAAGCATTTTAGCACTCATAGAAGTAAGAAGTACATACCTCCGGGATAAAGCATCAGCAACAATATTCTCCTTACCTTGCTTGTAACGGATGACATATGGAAATGTCTCAATGTATTCCATCCATCTGGCATGCCTCTTATTCAACTTACCTTGACCCTTGAGATGCTTCAACGATTCATGATCGTGTGTGGATCACAAATTCCCTAGGCCACAAGTAGTGCTGCCAAGTCTCTAATGCACGAATAAGAGCATAAAGCTCTTTGTCATAAGTAGGATACTTCAGGGATGTCGCACTTAGCTTCTCACTAAAGAAGGCGATCGGCCGCCTATCCTGCATCAAAACGGCTTCAATTCCCTATATCCAATAGGCATCACATTCAATCTCAAAAGCTTTGTTAAAATCAGGTAATGCTAACACAGTGCAGAGCACAACCTTTCTTTAATAGTGGCAAAAGCATTCTCTTGATTAGCCCCCCAATGAAACCCAACATTCTTTTAATGACTTAAGTGAGTGGTGCAGCAATGGTGCTAAAGTCTTTAACAAAACGCCGATAAAAGCTAGCTAGACCATGAAAGCTTCTTACCTCAGTGACGCTCTTTGGCGTTGGCCACTCCCTAATGGCCTTGACTTTCTCTTCATCCACTTCAATACCCTTTGTACTAACAACATATCCAAGAAAAACAACTTTCTCCATGCAAAAGGTACATTTCTTGAAATTAGCATACAACTTTTCACATCTCAACACATTAAACACATATCTCAAATGCTCAATATGTTCATTTAAGTCCTTGTTGTACACTAGGATATCATCAAAGTTCATAACCACAAATTTGCCTATGAATGCACGTAGGACATGGTTCATTAATCTTATGAAAGTACTAGGCGCATTTGTAAGTCCAAATGGCATAACCAACCATTCATAAAGCCCATACTTAGTCTTAAAACCAGTTTTCCATTCATCACCCTCTTTCATTTTAATTTGATGGTACCCACTTTTAAGTTCAATTTTACTGAAAATACATGAGCCATGCAATTCATCGAGCATATCATCTAATTTAGGAATGGGATGGCGATACTTTACTGTGATATTATTAACCGCCCTGCAATCAACGCACATCTGCCACGTCCCATCCTTCTTAGGCACTAGAAGCACTGGTACTGCACATGGGCTCATGCTCTCCCCCACGTATCCTGATGAGTGCACATAGCACATGCCACTTTAATTTGCAGTTAAAATTAATTTTATTTCTCCATTACTTATTTAATATCTTTTTAGTTTCTTTGTTCCTTCTACTATTTTTTTAATTTATCTCCTCATGAAATCGACATTCCAAAACTGTGCTACAACTACCGCGTTATTCTTTGGGCGTAATCAAATTTTGGTGCCGTTGCCGGGGAGACGATAGAAGAATTGTTAGATAGATTTTTCTTTTCAGCAATTTGTAAAGCTGTAACTTCGTATCCCTCTTTTAGCTTGTTGCATCTTTATTTTATTTTCTTTTTCTTTTTATAGTTTTTTTTTTTTAGTTTTGCATTTTTCTCTACCTTGCATGCACAGGTATGGTCGTTTGACACATGTAGCTAGAGAACTCTTTTGCTTAAGTATTCATGTGAGTTTTGGAGAGGATTGAGAGTCTACAAATGCAGTAAATTATGATAAGCGTTTATTAATCTGTTAAACTGGGTACTTCTTTTGAGAATATCATTACATGGTTTGTGGTACGATGGTGGATATACTTGGGATATGACGAAGGTCAGCTTAGGATTAACGTTTAAGCCTTTCAAGCTATCACTTTCCATCATAGACTCCTAGTAGCCAACTTTGAGCCAATAAACACATGTAGCTTTTTCTTTTCATATGCCCATATCATCCATGCCTATCCACATTGGTATAACCTATACACTGATTTTCTCATCCTTTTTACCTCCAAGTGTATACTAGGTGTGGAATTTACATTTTCTTTCTTTTGTTTTATCATTGTCAATTTAAAAAAAAAAAAAGAGAAGAGTACAAGTTGCAAAGTTTTCAATTGAGTGAGCTTCAAAGGCAAAAAAAATAAAAATAAAAATAAAAAAATCAAGGTTTGGTAGAAATAGAAAGAATACCAAAGTGGCATGTGTTTGTCCATCAAATTATTGAAAAAAAAAAAGAGAAGAGGAAGAAGAAGGAAAAGCATTATTATTTGATGATCTGAAAAGTTGGAGAGTACATCAAGTGAGAAGTGTGGTCTTATTGAGATATTTAATAAAATTCCCTTTGTATGTACTTGGAAGTTTTTGAATCCCATTTCATCATTTTTTTTTCATATAGCCCGAACCCAAGCCACTGTTACAACCTTTTATGTTGACCATTCTGATCTCTAAGTAAGCTTGTTGGAAAGACTGGTGGAAGTCTCATTTGTTATGTTCCTATCATAAGATCAATGTTTTGCTTGTTGCTTGTACATAATTGCCTAATTTTCTCATGAGAGTGTGTGTACACCCATTGTCAACTTCATAGAGAGAGTCTTACACGAAACACTATTATACCCGTGAGTTATGGAGTTGAACCTTTTGCTTGAGACGTTCTTGATGTGCATGTGTCAAGGTTAGTGGTAAGATGATTATGGCTTGGAGAACACACACACACTTTGTGAATTGCTATAGGTGGATTGATCTTGATGGGTTATTAGATTCCTTAAATTGTTTTGATATGTGAATCTGGAAAGTGACTTGGTGGCCTTTGTGTGTGATTTGTTTTGGTCTCTTTCATTGTTTTGACATGAAAATTGTCAGGGACTAGCATTGAGTAAGTTGGGAGGTGTGATGAGTGTGCAAAAGTGCACTCTAAATACTCTATTATTGGATTAAAATGCTAAAATGTTAATAGAAATCATAGGAATTAATGTGTTTTCTTAAATTGAGTTTCTATTTACGTTGGGATACTCCTAAGCATTTTTTTTATATTTAATTTCAGAGTTTATAAAAAAGCAAGTCAAGCCCAATCAAATTCAAATGAGGACATTCATGGGGTTTGAGAGCAATTTGGAAGAAAAGAAAAAGAAAAAAAATCACAAAATGAAACCACAAGAAGTCCACGTCCGAAATTTGGTAGGAGACAGTCTGGACATATTTTAGTCTTTTGACTGTATCTTTTTACTCACATATCAAATTGATGTGATTCTTGACGATTAGAAAGCTATCTTAAAGGGCTATAACTTTGTCTCTAATAAGGATTTTCTAATTCAAACTTCTGGAAGGCTTACGTGGCTACCAAGATGAGTCCTAAAATTTAGGCGATTTTTTTATGCGAAAATTAAGAGGACATTAGGGTGTTTCTTTCCTACCCTATATAAGCATATCATTAGCACGAAATAAAGAGGATGAGAGGCACAAGAGGCAGATTTGAAGAGAGGAGAAAATCACTTCCATGGCCACCGTTCACTTCATCTTTCTCTGAAAATTTTTGTTGTCATTATATTTATTGGTGACTAAATTCTCAAGTAGGGCTAGGGATGAACTTGTATATTAGATGGTATTTTTAATTTATTTAATTTATGTATTTAATTTTCAATTACTAAAACTCTTTTGTTTTATCATTCTCAATTCATCGTTGATGTTTTCTTCTCTGAATAATCATAGAATTTATTCTGTTTATGGATTCAGTCATGCTTTTTCTATTGAATGGATTAGTTCTTTGATTACGTTTGGATCAATTATTTATCTATATTGATTTAATCTTTGCTGCAATATCGCTCCCTGAGTATATTGTCATCGTTGATTCTCAATAGGGATATAATTTACGTATTTTAAAAGTGGTGAATGATTTTTCAAAGGGTTACATTTGTTTAATTTTGGTTTATAAATTATACCTTCGATTGAAAATTTTGGAAATTGAATTTTTAATTGAGTTATCTCAATGAATTAAGAATAATTAAAATACCGGATTTGTGCAAGGGATTCCCGACTCTCTATTGTTCGTCAAATTTGAGTACTTTTCTGTTAATCACTTTGCTTCACTTTAATTTGCAGTTAAAATTAATCTTTGTTCTCCATTACTTATTTAATATTTTTCTTTAATTTCTTTGTTCCTGCTGTTATTCTTTTAATTTGTCTCCCTGTGGAATCGACACCCCAAAGGTATGCTACAACTACAACGTTATTCTTTGGGAGTAATCATATCCCTTGCTCATCAAATCCTCAACTTGCCTCTAAAGCTCCTTTGTCTCCTCTAGATTACTTCTATAAGTTGAAGGCAATATGCTAAGAAAACCCTCTTAACCTCACTCTCTCTTGCATAGAAACTCACTTTTGTCTTTCCTTTTCTCTCAGCTGTCTCTCTTTCTTTTTCACTATTTCTTTTTTGCTCAATCTCTTTTTTACTCTTTCTTTTTTTATCACTCTCATTTTCACTCTTTTTTTTTTTTAGCAACCTCACTTTTCAGTTTCAATTGGTCCTCATAGACCTGTCTTGGAGTTAAATGAGCAAGCTTGATTGTTTTGCCCTCCTTTACAAAGTTGTACATGTTTTTGAATCCATCATGTATCACTCTCCTATCATACTGTCATGGCCTCCCCAACAAAATATGGCCAGCATGCATAGGCACAACATCACAAAGCACTTCATCTTGATACTTCCCAATGGAAAAAGTAACTAACACTTGTCTATCCACCCTAACCTCCCCACAATCATTCAACCACTGCAACTTGTATGGTCAAGAGTGTTTCAAGGTAGGTAAAATCAATTTCTCAACTAAAGTAGTACTAGCAACATTAGTACAACTCCCCCTATCAATGATCATACTACATACCTTGCTATTGATGTGGCATCTAGTATGGAAAATGTTCTCCCTCTGTTACTCTGCATCATCCATCTTAATTTGTGTGTTGAGAGCACGCCTGGCAACAAGAGACTCACTTGTTACAGGGTATTCTACTCCATCATCATCACTAGCATCTTCCAACTCGGGTATCTCATCACTATCATCCTCACTTGGAGTCGTCACCTCCCCATTGTCACGCATAATTATCACACGTTTGTTTGGACATTGAGAAGCAATGTGCCCTCCTCCATCTCCTTATGGTAGTCCTCCACACTCCTAAACCCCTGTGTAAGATTTTGTAATTTCTGGTAGAGGTCCCTATAGTAGTGGCTAGGCACAAATCTCCACCTCATGAGAGCTTTCAACTCTCCCCATGTCTCGACAAGCCTCTCATAATTCCTCCTTCTATTGGTCACTAATTGATCCCACCAAATAATAGCATAATCAGTGAACTCAATTACTGCCAACTTCACTTTCTTCTCCTCTGAATAGTTATGACAATCAAAGATCAACTCTATCTCTTTGTCCAATGGGGCCTCGACCTTATCGGCCCATTCCCAGTGGCTAGAGGAGGAGCCAAGTTCGTGATGGTAAAGGCCGACTACTTCATGAAGTGGGGTGAAGCGGAGGCGTTAGCAAGCAGCACTTCCAAGACCATCACAAAGTTCCTGTGAAAATCGGTAATATGTAGGTTTGGGATTCCCTAGGCCTTCGTGTCAGATAATGGGAAACAGTTCAGCTGCTCCATTACCTAGAATGGTGTGCGGAACTTGGGATAAAAGTAAAGTACTCTTCGCCAGGACACCCACAAGCCAATAGCCAGGCTGAGGTGACCAACAAGGCTCTCCTCTCCACTCTAAAAAAGAAGCTCAAAGCGCACAATGGGACATGGGCTGAAGAGCTCCCGGGTGTGCTTTGGGCATACCGAATGACTGTCTGGACCCCTATCGGAGAGACGCCATTTGCCCTCACTTATGGAAGCGAAGCAGTAATCCTAGTAAAAGTCAAGACGCCAACGTTTCGTGTACAACACTTCAATTCGGGCTCCAACAATGGAAGACTGGCAAAGGAACTGGATCTCCTAGAAGAAAGAAGGGAAAAAGCAACCACATGAACGGCAAGCAACAAGAGAAAGGCGTAATAGTATTTCAACAGGAGAGTCCAGGCTGCCCTCCTTCAGAGTAGGTGACCTGGTACTGAAACAAACAGGGGTCACTACCCTAGAAAAAGGAAAGCTCAGACCACGATGGGAAGACCCGTATGTGGTAACCGCTAGTAACCGGCTCAGTTCTTATCATCTCAAGATTAGTGAGGGACTCGAGCTCTGCCACCCATGGAATTTCGAACACTTGAAGAAATGGGGGCCTTGCATACAAGATCGCAGGCCAGTTATGCTATAAGGGGTCTCACATATCGCTAAGTGTAAAGGGTCAATCATACTCGGCGGGGTGTTATCGGAAAGCTTATCAACTCGCCATAGTATCAGCAAGCGGCCAGCGCATTGCTGCCAGTGAGAGGCATACATGATACAAGCAAGCATCGCAAAGAAAGACAACGGAATAGGAAAACATAAAAATAAGAGTATTTTATTCATCAACTGCAAGAACAATTACAATGAAAGGGCTACATCATAACAACGAGAAACCATACAAAGAGAGACAAAAGTCAAAAATAGCTCAAAAGTCCAAGTCAGACTCGGCGGGCTACGCACCATTAGAAGTAGGGCTCGGCGGGTTACGATACCGTTTGCAGAAAAATGGAGCGACTCTTGGGGTCCAAATAGCAACTCCAAAGAAGCACCATCATAGAACTGCAGGGGGGAAGCAGGACAGGAATCGGCTCGAAGGGGGGGCTCGGCCAACCTGAACTCTATAGACTCCCCCGAAGAGCAGGGGCAATGAAGAGCTCGAGTTGAAGGTAAGACCCTCCGTGGTCTCCATAAAGTCCACCACCCCCCCTGGCGCGAGGCATGGGCCCCCCCTCCTACTCCTCCCTTGGTCGGAGAGGAAGTGTTCGAGTTTGAGTAGACTCAAAACGCCAGAAATCTCCCCTAATGCGGGGGCAACCGAGGATGTAATGAGGAACCGTGAACTGTACGAGGAGTTCTAAGGCAGAGGAACCCATTGAACAAGCTGGGGGCATGCCTCCTTTTCAAAGCATCTCCTGGTAATGAAGAATAATACGACTTTCAGAAAGGCATCCGTTGGAGGTTTGAGGGAATTTCCATGCACATATCTTCGCTAAAGCTCACTACAGGATCTGGCATCATAAGGCCAACCCTGAGCCAGAGTGCCCATCGAAGCCAAGAAGGGCCAACGTGAGCACAAAGGGGAACAAAGGGAGACAGAATTTTGGAATGCTTGAAAAGCATAAGGGGAGAATTGATGGCAAATAACAAAGATGGGGAGGCCTATATATAGGCTGAGAATGATGTCTCGCCTCCCAAAATTCATTGTTCATCCATTTTTTAGGGCTCCGTCAAATCTACATGCTAAGAAGAAAGGACAACCGAGGCCTTTCTTATGTCTTTTTTCTTGTTTCTTGTAACTATAAATTTGGTTTTCCTGTCGGTTAATGAGAATGCTAAGTCTGTTTCAGGAAGCATGCAAAATTAGTCTCCAACTGCAATCACTTCAAAGCTCTCTTGAGGGAATGAACGAACCTCCTATGAGGAAGTGCACCTCGCGAGGGAATGCTCCCCTAAGGGAATGAACAAACCTCTCTCAAAGAAATATACTTTGCACGGGAAAGCTCCCCTGAGGGAATGAGAGAACCTCTAGCGAGGAATCACACCTCGAACAAGAAAGCTCTCCTAAGGGAATGCTCCCCTTAGGGAATGAATGAACCACCCTTGAGGAAATACACCTTGTGCGGGCAAACTCCCTTGAGGAAATGCTCTCCTGAGGGAATGAATGAACCTCCCTCGGGAAAGCCTCCTAGAGATAATGCTCCCCTGAGGGAATGAACGAACCTCCCCCAAGGAAATACACCTTGTGCAGGAAAACACGCCTGAGAAAATGCTCTCCTGATGGAATGAACGAACCTCCCTCTAGGAAATACACCTCGCTTAGGAAAGCTCCCCTGAGATAATGCTCCCTTGAGGGAATGAACGAACCTCCCCCAAGGAAATACACCATAGTGGTATGCATGGTCCTATTATATGCAAACTCTATAAATGGCAAACAATCCTCTCAAGTCTTTAAATTCTTATGAACAACAGTGCGTAAAAGCTAAGTTAAAGTCATATTAACTACTTCAGTCTGACCATCAGTCTGCGGATGACAAGTAGTGGAAAATAAGAGTTTAGTATCTAATTTACCCTACAACACCTTTCAAAAGTAGCTAAAGAATTTAACATCCCTATCAAAAACAATGCTCCTAGGCACACCATGGAGTCGCACTATCTCCTTGAAAAACAAGTCAGCTATGTTTGTGGCGTCATCTGTTTTATAGCATGGAATGAAATGTGCCATCTTGCTAAATCTATCCACAACCACAAAAATAGAATATCTACCCTTTTTTGTCCTAGACAGCCCCAAAATAAAGTCCATAGATATGTCTACCCATGGCTCACTAAGAATGAGTAAGGGTGTATATAACCCATGTGGCAAAACCTTAGATTTGGTCTTTCTACATGTGATGCACCTGCTACAAATGCGATTGATGTCTCTTTTTATCTTAGGTCAAAAGAAATGTTCATGCAGTATGTCTAAGGTTTTCTTGACACCGAAGTGTCCCATTAATCCCCCGCCATGTGCCTCACGCACCAATAACTCACGCATAGAACAACTAGGCACACACAGTTTATTTTCTTTAAACAAGTAACCATCATGCTTGTAAAACTTACCAAATGCCGCCTTACCACATGCCACTACACATCAGAAAAGTCAGCGTCATCGGCATACATGTCTTTCACATATTCAAACCCAAGCATTTTAGCACTCATAGAAGTAAGAAGTACATACCTCCGAGATAAAGCATCAGCAATAATATTCTCCTTACCTTGCTTGTAACGGATGACATATAAAAATGTCTCAATGTATTCCATCCGTCTAGCATGCCTCTTATTCAACATGCCTTGACCCTTGAGATGCTTCAACGATTCATGATTAGTGTGGATCACAAATTCCCTAGGCCACAAGTAGTGCTGCCAAGTCTCTAATGCACGAATAAGAGCATAAAGCTCTTTGTCATAAGTAGGATACTTCAGGGATGTCGCACTTAGCTTCTCACTAAAGAAGGCTATCGGCCGCCTATCCTGCATCAAAATAGCTTCAATTCCTATTCCAAAGGCATCACATTCAATCTCAAAAGCTTTGTTAAAATCAGGTAATGCTAACACAAGTGCAGAGCACAACCTTTCTTTAATAGTGGCAAAAGCATTCTCTTGATTAGCCCCTAATGAAACCCAACATTCTTTTCAATGACTTAAGTGAGTGGTGCAGCAATGGTGCTAAAGTCTTTAACAAAACGCCGATAAAAGCTAGCTAAACCATGAAAGCTTCTTACCTCAATGATGCTCTTTGGCGTTGGCCACTCCCTAATGGCCCTGACTTTCTCTTCATCCACTTCAATACCCTTTATACTAAAAACATAACCAAGAAAAACAACTTTCTCCATGCAAAAGGTACATTTCTTGAAATTAGCATACAACTTTTGACATCTCAACACATTAAACACATATCTCAAATGCTCAATATGTTCATTTAAGTCCTTGTTGTACACTAGGATATCATCAAAGTTCATAACCACAAATTTGCCTATGAATGCACGTAGGACATGGTTCATTAATCTTATGAAAGTACTAGGCGCATTTGTAAGTCCAAATGGCATAACCAACCATTCATAAAGCCCATACTTAGTCTTAAAACCAGTTTTCCATTCATCACCCTCTTTCATTTTAATTTGATGGTACCCACTTTTAAGTTCAATTTTACTGAAAATACATGAACCATGCAATTCATCGAGCATATCATCTAATTTAGGAATGGGATGGAGATACTTTACTGTGATATTATTAACCGCCCCGCAATCAACGCACATCTGCCACGTCCCATCCTTCTTAGGCACTAGAAGCACTGGTACTGCACATGGGCTCATGCTCTCCCCCACGTATCCTGATGAGTGCACGTAGCACATGCCACTTTAATTTGCAGTTAAAATTAATTTTATTTCTCCATTACTTATTTAATATCTTTTTAGTTTCTTTGTTCCTTCTACTATTTTTTTAATTTATCTCCTCATGAAATCGACATTCCAAAACTGTGCTTACAACTACCGCGTTATTCTTTGGGCGTAATCAAATTTTGGTGCCGTTGCCGGGGAGACGATAGAAGAATTGTTAGATAGTTTTTCTTTTCAGCAATTTGTAAAAGCTGTAACTTCGTTCCCTCTTTTAGCTTGCTGCATCTTTATTTTATTTTCTTTTTCTTTTTGTAGTTTTTTTTTTAGTTTTGCATTTTTCTCTACCTTGCATGCACAGGTATGGTCGTTTGACACATGTAGCTAGAGAACTCTTTTGCTTAAGTATTCATGTGAGTTTTGGAGAGGATTGAGAGTCTACAAATGCAGTAAATTATGATAAGCGTTTATTAATCTGTTAAACTGGGTACTTCTTTTGAGAATATCATTACATGGTTTGTGGTACGATGGTGGATATACTTGGGATATGACGAAGGTCAGCTTAGGATTAACGTTTAAGCCTTTCAAGCTATCACTTTCCATCATAGACTCCTAGTAGCCAACTTTGAGCCAATAAACACATGTAGCTTTTTCTTTTCATATGCCCATATCATCCATGCCTATCCACATTGGTATAACCTATACACTGATTTTCTCATCCTTTTTACCTCCAAGTGTATACTAGGTGTGGAATTTACATTTTCTTTCTTTTGTTTTATCATTGTCAATTTAAAAAAAAAAAAAGAGAAGAGTACAAGTTGCAAAGTTTTCAATTGAGTGAGCTTCAAAGG
Organism: Carya cathayensis; assembly: GCA_011037825.1. Classification (NCBI taxonomy): domain Eukaryota; kingdom Viridiplantae; phylum Streptophyta; class Magnoliopsida; order Fagales; family Juglandaceae; genus Carya; species Carya cathayensis. The sequence goes on from QGSO01000378.1 coordinate 78,180, forward strand.
CAAAAAAAATAAAAATAAAAATAAAAAAATCAAGGTTTGGTAGAAATAGAAAGAATACCAAAGTGGCATGTGTTTGTCCATCAAATTATTGAAAAAAAAAAAGAGAAGAGGAAGAAGAAGGAAAAGCATTATTATTTGATGATCTGAAAAGTTGGAGAGTACATCAAGTGAGAAGTGTGGTTTATTGAGATATTTAATAAAATTCCCTTTGTATGTACTTGGAAGTTTTTGAATCCATTTTCATCATTTTTTTTTCATATAGCCCGAACCCAAGCCATGTTACAACCTTTTATGTTGACCATTCTGATTCTAAGTAAGTTGTTGGAAAGACTGGTGGAAGTCTCATTTGTTAATGTTCCTATCATAAGATCAATATTTTTTTGTTGCTTGTACATAATTGCCTAATTTTTCATGAGAGTGTGTGTACACCCATGGTCAATTTCATAGAGAGAGTCCTTACACGAAACACTATTATACCCGTGAGTTATGGAGTTGAACCTTTTGCTTGAGACGTTCTTGATGGCATGTGTCAAGGTTAGTGGTAAGATAATTATGGCTTGGAGAACACACACACACTTTTTGAATTGCTATAGGTGGATTGATCTTGATGGGTTATTAGATTCCTTAAATTGTTTTGATATGTGAATCTGGAAAGTGACTTGGTGGCCTTTGTGTGTGATTTGTTTTGGTCTCTTTCATTGTTTTGACATGAAAATTGTCAGGGACTAGCACTGAGTAAGTTGGGAGGTGTGATGAGTGTGCGAAAGTGCACTCTAAATACTCTATTATTAGATTAAAATGCTAAAATGTGAATAAAAATCATAGGAATTAATGTGTTTTCTTAAATTGAGTTTCTATTTACGTTGGGATACTCCTAAGCATTTTTTTTATATTTAATTTCAGAGTTTATAAAAAAGCAAGTCAAGCCCAATCAAATTCAAATGAGGACATTCATGGGGTTTGAGAGCAATTTGGAAGAAAAGAAAAAGAAAAAAAATCACAAAATGAAACCACAAGAAGTCCACGTCCGAAATTTGGTAGGAGACAGTCTGGACATATTTTAGTCTTTTGACTGTATCTTTTTACTCACATATCAAATTGATGTGATTCTTGACGATTAGAAAGCTATCTTAAAGGGCTATAACTTTGTCTCTAATAAGGATTTTCTAATTCAAACTTCTGGAAGGCTTACGTGGCTACCAAGATGAGTCCTAAAATTTAGGCGATTTTTTTATGCGAAAATTAAGAGGACATTAGGGTGTTTCTTTCCTACCCTATATAAGCATATCATTAGCACGAAATAAAGAGGATGAGAGGCACAAGAGGCAGATTTGAAGAGAGGAGAAAATCACTTCCATGGCCACCGTTCACTTCATCTTTCTCTGAAGATTTTTGTTGTCCATTATATTTATTGGTGACTAAATTCTCAAGTAGGGCTAGGGATGAACTTGTATATTAGATGGTATTTTTAATTTATTTTAATTTATGTATTTAATTTTCAATTACTAAAACTCTTTTGTTTTATCATTCTCAATTCATCGTTGATGTTTTCTTCTCTGAATAATCATAGAATTTATTTTGTTTATGGATTCAGTCATACTTTTTCTATTGAATGGATTAGTTCTTTGATTACGTTTGGATCAATTATTTATCTATATTGATTTAACTCTTTGCTGCAATATCGCTCCCTGAGTATATTGTCATTTTTCTCAATAGGGATAGTAATTTACGTATTTTAAAAGTGGTGAATGATTTTTCAAAGGGTTACATTTGATTTAATTTTGGTTTATAAATCTATACCTTCCGATTGAAAATTTTGGAAATTGAATTTTTAATTGAGTTATCTAATGAATTAAGAATAATTAAAATACCAGATTTGTGCAAGGGATTCCCGACTCTCTATTGTTCGTCAAATTTGAGTACTTTTCTGTTAATCACTTTGCTTCACTTTAATTTGCAGTTAAAATTAATCTTTGTTCTCCATTACTTATTTAATATTTTTCTTTAATTTCTTTGTTCCTGCTGTTTTTCTTTTAATTTGTCTCCCTGTGAAATCGACACCCCAAAAGTATGCTACAACTACAACGTTATTCTTTGGGAGTAATCATATCCCTTGCTCATCAAATCCTCAACTTGCCTCTGAAGCTCCTTTGTCTCCTCTGGATTACTTCTATAAGTTGAAGGCAATATGCTAAGAAAACCCTCTTAACCTCACTCTCTTTTGCATAGAAACTCACTTTTGTCTTTCCTTTTCTCTCAGCTGTCTCTCTTTCTTTTTCACTATTTCTTTTTTGCTCAATCTCTTTTTTACTCTTTCTTTTTTTATCACTCTCATTTTCACTCTTTTTTTTTTTAGCAACCTCACTTTTCAGTTTCAATTGGTCCTCATAGACCTGTCTTGGAGTTAAATGAGCAAACTTGATTGTTTTGCCCTCCTTTACAAAGTTGTACATGTTTTTGAATCCATCATGTATCACTCTCTTATCATACTGTCATGGCCTCCCCAACAAAATATGGCCAGCATGCATAGGCACAACATCACAAAGCACTTCATCTTGATACTTCCCAATGGAAAAAGTAACTAACACTTGTCTATCCACCCTAACCTCCCCACAATCATTCAACCAATGCAACTTGTATGGTCAAGAGTGTTTCAAGGTAGGTAAAATCAATTTCTCAACTAAAGTAGTACTAGCAACATTAGTACAACTCCCCCTATCAATGATCATACTACATATCTTGCTATTGATGTGGCATCTAGTATGGAAAATGTTCTCCCTCTGTTACTCTGCATCATCCATCTTAATTTGTGTGTTGAGAGCACGCCTGGCAACAAGAGACTCACTTGTTACAGGGTATTCTACTCCATCATCATCACTAGCATCTTCCAACTCGGATATCTCATCACTATCATCCTCACTTGGAGTCGTCACCTCCCCATTGTCACATATAATCATCACACGTTTGTTTGGACATTGAGAAGCAATGTGCCCTCCTCCATCTCCTTATGGTAGTCCTCCACACTCCTAAACCCCTGTGTAAGATTTTGTAATTTCTGGTAGAGGTCCCTATAGTAGTGGCTAGGCACAAATCTCCACCTCATGAGAGTTTTCAACTCTCCCCATGTCTCGACAAGCCTCTCATAATTCCTCCTCCTATTGGTCACTAATTGATCCCACCAAATAATAGCATAATCAATGAACTCAATTACTGCTAACTTCACTTTCTTCTCCTCTGAATAGTTATGACAATCAAAGATCAACTCTATCTTCTTCTCCAACTTTAAATAAGCTTCAGGGTCAGTTCTACCTTGGAAAGATGGTATTTTCATTTTAATGGTCTCAAGGTCCCTATCTACTCCATCACGACCCCGTGACTCCTCTATGCCTACCCATCTCAACTTCAAACATTAGGTCTTCCTCATCCTCACCATCTCCTTCATCTTCATACTCATGTTCTCTTCTAGGTTCATGTCTCCTCCTATCTCTCACACCATGCACATTTTTAATTACTTCATCTTGTTGATCCATCATATCCCTCACTTCCCCTAACATCATGTTCAACCGTTCAAATTGTTGTTGCATGGCCTGCAACACAAAGGAGTTATCAATCATTTCTTTTGGTGATGAGTCACTTTTATGAGGCATCGTATGCGCTGCGTAAAAAAAAAGTGTTAGTGGAAAAGACCTCACATACTCCCTTACGTGTTTACACTCGAATAATGACACTCAACTAGTGTTTCACTCCTAATTAGCTTTTTCTTTTTTTGGATAATGGTCTCACACTCTCTTGCCTTTTAACTCAAGAGTTTTCACACTCAAGTTCTTTAAGAACTAATTGAACTTCAATTAAAACAATACAACCTTATTTTATCCCAACTAGTAATTAGGTCCAATAAACAAAAACAAGAAATAGACGGAAGGAAAAAAAAAACAACAAGAGAATCAAGGGAATTTACAGGAATGGAAGGGTAACTATAAGACAAGATACTAACTATAATGATATATGCAGTCCCTTTGATGATAAGGCTCAATAAAATAAAATAAAAATTTGGATTTTTTTATTTTTCATTTCTTTTCTTTTCTTTTCTCACCAATTCAATCAATCACAAACAACAATATTTAATTGTTACAATCAAACAATTGAATTCAAACACATAAACATTGGCAAGAAAATAGAAGAGAATCAATAAAACGGAACTCTAAGCAATTGACAAACTTAGAGATGCAAGAAACCACAGACATTTCGAACCTTATAGATGGTGCAAATTTTGGCAGCCCTCAAACAAGGAATTTAGCCACCTAATGTTGATGAACACGAAACCAAAATGATAGAGTAATCTGGCAGCCGTAGCAAAAATGAATTTCTACACTTTTATTTTTTTGCAACCCTAGAATAATGAAGCCCTAGAATTAAAGATGCAATAAATAAAAGATAGAATTACACTTGATTGGAGGAAACCTTGCTCTAAATACCAAATGATGTGAACCACAATCAACTTGCTTTGAGACCCAACAACAATATTGGAAAAACAAACCAAGAAAGCCAAACTTAGGTCTATGGATGGAGAATCTAGACCCGATGAGAACTCGTGATGTGAACCCCAATTGACTCGCTTTGAGACCCAACAACAATATTGAGAAAAACAAACCCAAAAAAGCCAATATCAAGTCTATTGGATTGAGGAATCTAGACCCAATGAGAAATTGTTTCAAGAACCTAGATTATATGAAAATCTAGACCCGTCGAAGAGCCCGTCTCAAAAACTCAGATTATAAAGGAAGAACGCCACAAAGATTGTGATTTAGTTTTGATAAGTTCAAATGTTCAATCAATAATAAGAGGAGATAAACTCAACTCACAATGAATAAAATTCATCAATTTCAATAATGTCTAACCTAAGTGGCAGTCACAAGTTGTTTAAATACTCCCCCAACAAGAGTAACCCTAGTACAAAAATAAGGCCCCTTTCCAAAAATACCCTTAAGTGAACAGTTCGACGCTACAGTATCATGAATAGTGCTGCGCTATAGTGACTCCTTGAAACCCTAGTTCAATATTTCCCAACATGCCCTTTAGTCATTCTCATAAGAAACCCAATTATTCTAAACTAATAAAATAAGTTCTTTAAATGAATTAACTAAGTTGAAAGCCTTCAATTCATGTTACTTTGTTGCTCTCTTCCATAACTTGTATAAAATTGATCAAAATTGGTTCTCCTTCATTCAAGCCCAGCTTGAGTGTTGAGCTCTTGCTAACTTCATCCCATATGGATTTGCACCAATCCTTACAATGCCTCATTGATCTTGTGATTGCCCATCTGGAACTTACAAAGGATCTCCAAGGCTCGGTCCACCTTGGGGCGCATCAACTCATTTCAAGAACCTAAATTATATTAAAATCTAGACCCGTTGAAAAACCTGTCTCAAGAAACCAAATTACAAAGGAAAAACGCCACAAAGGTTTTGATTTACCTTCGATAAGTTCAAAAGTTCAAGAAGAACAAGAGAAGATAACTTAACTCACAATGAAAATTCCATATTGTCTGCCATCTCAAATGAGGCTATAAGTGGTTTAAATAAACATCCCCAAAAACCCTAAGTGAACAGTGCCTCACTACAGTAACTTCTAAAAAACCCTAGTTCAAATAATATAATACTTTCCAAATAAGCCCTTGGCCAAAATACAAGACCTTCCTAAAAATCCTAGTTCATTAGAAATAAGACGCGTGGGCTGGACATCCCCCAATCCCAATTATTCTAAATTAATTCATATGACTAATACAATAAGCCATTTTAATGAAATAAATAAGTCCATGGCCTTCATTAACAATAGGCCCAAGTCGTGTCTTCAATAGCATATCACATGGATGAAAACTGGATCTTCTTCTCTAGAGCCCATCTTGAATATTGGGCTCTTGCTAGACTCATCTTAAGTGGATTTAACCCATCCTTGCATAGCTCCTTGATCTTATTAGCTCTCGATCTTATGATTGCCCCATCTGGAACTTGCAAAGATTCTCTAAGACTTGGTCCATCTTGGTGCCCATCACCCCTACACTCACGTTCACTCACATTTTTTAAATCTAGGGCTTTTGTGTATTGATTTCTAATAGGCTACGTTGTATTTTCAGATTTTGTTACTATTATCATTGGACTTTTGTAAGTAAACTTCCAACTTACTTTGGATAACACTTGTATATATCTTGTGAACTTTTGTTTGATATTTCATTGATTGAATCTTGTTATATTGTGGTATATATATTCGGTTTTGATATGAATATGAAATGCCATGTTTGGATGATGATTTGTTGAAGTGTATTTCAAATATGCCATGATTAGGGTTTCGATTTCGACATGTATATGTGCTATGTATGTTTGTTTTGATCTATGAACGTGTAAAGCATGTGAATAAGAGTTGTGATGATGAAAATCCATATTTGGAGGATTTGGATGTTTCGGCCAAGGAAATATTATGGGAATCTGAACCTGTTTTGGGTTTGGGTGAGTGTGATTCAAGTGTGTTTACATGTATTCATCATATAATTGCATGTTCTAGTATTTTCAAGCCTTATCATGAGATGTGCATTGTGAATTGGATCGTCATGTTTTGGGTTGCACTTGTTTGCCTGGGTTTGATAAAGTTTAACGTCATGCATTCATGTCTCGTGCATTATAGAGTCTATGTTTTTCAAAAGAAAAGAGTCAAAGTACGTTTTATCACAACCTCAAATACTAGGATAGGGAAATGCTCTAGTGAAACTCCCTGTCCACTTTGGAGTATTTTAAGTTGAGTGAAAACTCCTAGATCAATGAAGTACGGTCGACAGGCCTCTAAAAGAAAAGGATACCAAAGCAAGGTTACAGCTAAAACTAGTGGGTGTCATACGGTAAAGGCGAAATAAGCAAACTGCCGTAAAAGAAAATGTTTATGATATGACAAAGTCACCTCAATCAAGCGGATCGTTGGTTGATGCAGTAACTAGGGGGGAATGCACTGTGCTTAGGGGAGTCGTGCGGTATCCATTCATGTGAATCATGAAATGAACAAGACATTTGAACTCTATATTCTAATACGCTATGACATGTTTTGGTGCACTATGACATGCCATGATATGTTATGCTATGCAATGATATGATATGTTATACCATGATATGTTATGATGTGATATGATCACAATATGAAAATGTTATGAAAAGATAAGAATGACATGATATGTTATGACAAGAACAAGAACCCAAGCTCAAATAATATGAACATGTGTTAAGATGTTTTATGAAAAGTCTATGCTGCATATGTCAAAGTTTTTACATCGAAGTTCATGTTCATGCATCTATTTATGGATTGCAATTTTTTGTGTTTTACTTGTATATGCATCTGATATCTCCTGTATGTTGACTGTTTACTTGCTGAGATTTCTCGAAATCTTACTGTGGTAGTTTCCACTACCAATCCCCAACCAGAATAGTAAAAGTTATGATAGGAGTAGATGATAAAGTGAAAGAGGACATCACTCCCTCCAGATAGAATAGTGCCAAATATGGTAGCAAGCGCTTCTGAGCCCTCTATCCAAGATTAGTTAGAAACCATTGACAAGACAATTACCAAAGTACTCCACCTTATTGATGAATTAAAGTGACTCAAGAACTGTGGCAAGGACCGATTCCTTGAGCAAGCAAAGTCAAAAAGGCCATGGAGATTTAGATCTTCTTTTGAAAACAGTATTTTGATGGTCCCTTTGTTTTGGGAGTTGTTTAAAACAATTATCTATTTGGGAAAAGTTCAGCTATGAAAGTTTTAAAATTTTGAGATTTTACATTCGGTTTCATGATTTATTATTGCCAGCATCCTTATGTAGTTAAAAGAATCTTTTGCTGTGAATTATTGCAAACTACTAGATAATTGGTGCATTGCATCTTAATTGTCACTATCAAATTCCAAGTGGGGCTGGGGGCGTCAAAATGTGACATGATCTATTAACCCAATACGAACACAACTTGATAAATGCGGGTTTAGATCAAAACGAGTTGACACGTTAAGATACAATTACTTAACGGGTCATTAACTCAACTTGTTAAGAAAATAAAATTTACCTTTATACACTTGACCTAAAATTAAAATTTAAAAAAAAAAACCCTAAAAGTTAGAATCCTAAGTTCCTATTTCCTAACCACGGTGCCCTCCCTCCCTTTCGGTTTTTTGTTTCTCACTTCTCACTTTCTTTCTCAGTTCTCAACTTCTCTCTTCTATGCTCACGAAGCCCCTTTTGGAGTTGAAGTCTTCAACCCGTCGCCCACAGCGCCGCTACACTCACGGTGCCATGATGCCACAATGCTCGTCACCCATGGACCAAGCTACAGAGTCATGGATTCATGAGACTTACAGTCTGTAAGTTGTAACCCAAAGGCTAGAGTCGCCAAACCCAGTTCCATGCCCAGCGACCCACGGCGCCATGCCTATGACTCACGGCCCACGTCTCGACTCTCGATTGGAATTCTCAGAATCTCACTCTCGATCCTTCTCAGAATCTCAACTTCGCCCATATCTATCTCTGTGTCAGATAAAACTTTGAGGTTTGTATTCTCAATCGTTAAGAGTGTTCTTCTAGTATTAATTACTTTCATTTGACAGTAATGCTTGCATTTATGCAAATATGATATTAATGTAGTCACAACCCCCAAAACCTTTCCATCTTTTGGTATGATTTAATTAGGTGAGAACAAGATCATGTTATATATATATATATATATACTCTCAGTGGATTTAATTGTGCCTAATGGGCATGACTGTAATTAAAAAACCTGTTTATACCCATTGATGTAGTTAATTGTTGGGGTTGCAGACTTGCAGTTATATCTATTTGTAAGAGAGGTTAAAGGACCAGGTTTTGCTACTTGGTATGAAATATGAATGTTGTAGCTTGCACAACCTTAATTATATCGACCTAAGTACACCTTGGTATATATGTATATATAGACAATATATATAGCATATATTTATTTTACATTAAAGCGGCACTTTGAGGGTAAAGATGAGTACATGAAGAAAATGTCTTGGAAAATGTTTGCTAAGTTTGAGAAATATTGGTCTGAGTTCAATGTGTTGTTGGCTATAGCAGTTATATTGGATCCTCGATACAAGTTTCATTTTGTTGATTTTTCTTATACAAAGCTTTATGGAGATTGTTCCAGAGAGTATATAAATGTTTGGACCAAAATGACATCTCTTTTCATGGAATATAGTTCTTCTAGTACTCCCACATGTTTTACCACGACTTCTGAAAGCACTATTAGTGAAGCGGAAAGTTAGTCCTCAGTTAATAAACAAGTATTTTAGGTAATATCAAATAATATTTTTTGTTTAATGATTTATATTATATTGTTGTTTCATATTACATATCATTAAGAAACAGTTTAATTTATTTTTTGTGTACAGGATTTTGATTCATTTAGACATTATCTTACTGCCCATATGCAAAAAAGTCAATTAGATCTTTACTTGGATGAACTTAGGGCAAATAGAAATGCAAAGATTGACATTCTTTCCTTTTAGAAAGGAAATGAATTTAGTTATCCTAATATTGTTTGTACGGCTCGTGATATTTTGAGTGTTATAGTTTCTGTAGTTGCATTTTGAATCTATTTTTAGTGTTGGTGGGCATATCATTGATTAGTTTAGGAATGCACTAAAAGCAAATATTGTTGAAGCTTTAGTCTGCACAAGAGATTGGTTATATGGCGATGAGCAAGGTAATATTATTTTTATTTTATTGAATAAATTACTGTAATTTTTCAATACAATAATATTATTTGATATAAAACTTTATTGATGTCTTTTTTTTAATAGAAATACAAGAAGTTAAATTGGGAGTTAACCGAAGATGTCATGGAGTTGGAGATCAACAAGGGCAAAGAGGACGCTCAACTTCTTTCTTCAAGTTCTAAATTTATTTAGATCTGTGTTCTTATCATATTTGGAATTTGTGATTGTAACATTAATATGTTTACAATGTGTGTTTTGTTTATTATAAATATTAAAATTACATTATTACAATGTGTGTGTATCATATTTGTGTGTTTATCATATTTGGTACTGTAATACTGTTGGGATTTTAATGTTGATATTTTTATTGTTTGGATTGTAATTTTAGACTTGTAGTTAGTTTATCAATTAGGTCAAATGGGTCACTAACGGGTCTGTTCAACCCAATAACATAAATGAGTTGAAACAGGTCGGGTTGGGTCGTGTCATGTCATATCGTGTCAATTTCATTTTTATTTACTAACGGATCGTGTCATGTCAACCTATTATCTTAATAGGTCGCATTAGGATTTGAAATTTTGACACGAAATCCTTAATAGGTTGTGTTCGTGTTGACCCATTAAGTATAATGTAAATGCTTTGACACGATACGAACTCGACCTGTTGACAAGATTTGCCACCTTAACGGGATAATGAGCCTCTCGTATCAAATCTTGATGCAAACCAAGGAGCTGAACATGCTGATCATACACGTGGAAATGGAGCTGAATTTGCACAAGACCCTTTGTCACTTCCTAGTGGCCCAATTATAAGACTTAGAGCCAAACGTTTCAAGAAAGCATTAAATGAGCAAATCCAAGATAATTGGGCTAATTCCAAAAAGACCAAGATGGGCTCAAATAATAATCAAGGCTTAGTCCATGTCATCAAAGCAATTGAAGAGATTGATTAGCATGCAAATTCGTAACCAGCATGGACTGACCATTAAAGAGCATGAATTTATTGAGTTTCTAGGATATTAAATAGGAGAATGGACTTGGCCTTGGTTGGGCATGTTAAATACATTAAATGTAGTCATTTAGCTATTTTTAAGTGCTTTTAGAAGTCTAGGAGTCCTAAAAAACGTGGGGACTTGTTTAGGTTAATGTTTGTGTTGTTTTTAAAGCTGTAATTATGACTTTTGCCTATTCTTGGAGGGTTGTTCCAAGTATATAGAGGGATATTTCGAATCTAAAAGGAGATTTTGATGATTCAGAAAATTACTTTCATTGAGAGGCCTTGTGTTCCTCTTGGTTCTTAAAAAAAAACTCTTTGAACTTATAAAGTTAATCTTGTGGCGTTCAAGCAATCAAACTTATCACCTTGAATCCTTGAAAGATTCTTAGGTTTTATTGGTGTGGTGTTTTCAATCCTTCGTAGTCTTGGTTTTCATCTATTTAAGTGGCGGGTCAAGGCTCAACAAATCTTGTCTTCACGATCTTGGGGTTCCAAGCCATTATTGTTGTCGGGTTTCATCACAATTGTTGGTGGAGTTCGTATCAAATTTTTTGGGCCCCAAGGCGGACTAAGTTTTAAGGATCAATTACAAAATTAAGAACTAAGAAGAGTAAGGAAGCAATACAAGAATTGGTGCAATCCACTTGGGTCGAGTCTAGCCAATATTCAAGATGGGCTTGAGAGAAGAAGATCCAGTTTTCATCCATGTCATACGCTATGGAAGACATGACTTGAGCCTATTGTTATTGAAGGCCATGAACTTATTTATTTCATTAAAATGACATATTTTATTAGTCATAGGAATTAATCTAGAATAATTAGGCTTAAGGGATGTCCAGCCCACACATCTTAATTCTAATGAACTATAGCTTTTGGGAAGGCCTTGTATTTGGGCCAAGGGCTTATTTGGAAATTTATTATTTTATTTGAACTAGGGTTTTAGAAGTTACTGTAGCACGGCACTATGCACGCTACAGTACCTGCGACACTATTTACTAGAGTTTTTAGGGATTGTTTATTTAAACCACTTATAGCCTCATTTGAGCAGGTTAGACAATATTGAATTTTCATTGTGAGTTGAGTTTACTCCTCTTGTTCTTGATTGAACTTTTGAACTTATTAAAGGTAAATCACAACCTTTGTGGCGTTCCTCCTTTGTAATCCGGGTTCTTGAAGCAGGTTCTTCAACGGGTTTAGATTTTAATATAATCTAGGTTCTTGAAACAATTCTCAACGGGTCTAGATTCTCCATCCATAACTTGATTTTGGCTTTCTTGGGTTGGTTTTCCAATATTTTTATTGGGTCTCAAAGCGAGTCAATTGGGGTTCACATCATTTGGTATTCAGAGCTCAGTTTCCAATCAGGTCTTGGGGTTCACATCATTTGGTATCAGAGCTCAATTTCCAATCAGGTATAATTCTATCTTTTATTTATTGCATCTTTAATTCTAAGATTTCATTGTTCAAGGGTTGCAAAAAAAAAAAAAAAAAGGTGCAGAAATTCATTTTTCCTAGGTCTGCCAAACTACTCTATCATTTAGGTTTTGTATTCATCATTGATTATGCCCAAAGAATAACGCGGTAGTTGTAACACAGCTTTGGGGTGTCGATTTCACAGGGAAACAAATTAAAAGAATAGCAGAAGGAACAAAGAAACTAAAGAAAAATATTAAATGATTAATAAANTTGATCAAAATTGGTTCTCCTTCATTCAAGCCCAGCTTGAGTGTTGAGCTCTTGCTAACTTCATCCCATATGGATTTGCACCAATCCTTACAATGCCTCATTGATCTTGTGATTGCCCATCTGGAACTTACAAAGGATCTCCAAGGCTCGGTCCACCTTGGGGCGCATCAACTCATTTCAAGAACCTAAATTATATTAAAATCTAGACCCGTTGAAAAACCTGTCTCAAGAAACCAAATTACAAAGGAAAAACGCCACAAAGGTTTTGATTTACCTTCGATAAGTTCAAAAGTTCAAGAAAAACAAGAGGAGATAACTCAACTCATAATGAAAATTTCATATTGTCTGCCATCTCAAATGAGGCTATAAGTGGTTTAAATAAACATCCCCAAAAACCCTAAGTGAACAGTGCCTCACTACAGTAACTTCTAAAAAACCCTAGTTCAAATAATATAATACTTTCCAAATAAGCCCTTGGCCAAAATACAAGCCTTCCTAAAAATCCTAGTTCATTAGAAATAAGACGCGTGGGCTGGACATCCCCCAATCCCAATTATTCTAAATTAATTCATATGACTAATACAATAAGCCATTTTAATGAAATAAATAAGTTCATGGCCTTCATTAACAATAGGCCCAAGTCGTGTCTTCAATAGCATATCACATGGATGAAAACTGGATCTTCTTCTCTAGAGCCCATCTTGAATATTGGGCTCTTGCTAGACTCATCTTAAGTGGATTTAACCCATCCTTGCATAGCTCCTTGATCTTATTAGCTCTCGATCTTATGATTGCCCCATCTGGAACTTGCAAAGATTCTCTAAGACTTGGTCCATCTTGGTGCCCATCACCCCTACACTCACGTTCACTCACATTTTTTAAATCTAGGGCTTTTGTGTATTGATTTCTAATAGGCTACGTTGTATTTTCAGATTTTGTTACTATTATCATTGGACTTTTGTAAGTAAACTTCCAACTTACTTTGGATAACACTTGTATATATCTTGTGAACTTTTGTTTGATATTTCATTGATTTAATCTTGTTATATTGTGGTATATATATTCGGTTTTGATATGAATATGAAATGCCATGTTTGGATGATGATTTGTTGAAGTGTATTTCAAATATGCCATGATTAGGGTTTCGATTTCGACATGTATATGTGCTATGTATGTTTGTTTTGATCTATGAACGTGTAAAGCATGTGAATAAGAGTTGTGATGATGAAAATCCATATTTGGAGGATTTGGATGTTTCGGCCAAGGAAATATTATGGGAATCTGAACCTGTTTTGGGTTTGGGTGAGTGTGATTCAAGTGTGTTTACATGTATTCATCATATAATTGCATGTTCTAGTATTTTCAAGCCTTATCATGAGATGTGCATTGTGAATTGGATCGTCATGTTTTGGGTTGCACTTGTTTGCCTGGGTTTGATAAAGTTTAACGTCATGCATTCATGTCTCGTGCATTATAGAGTCTATGTTTTTCTAAAGAAAAGAGTCAAAGTACGTTTTATCACAGACCTCAAATCTAGGATAGGGAAATGCTCTAGTGAAACTCCCTGTCCACTTTGGAGTATTTTAAGTTGAGTGAAAACTCCTAGATCAATGAAGTACGGTCGACAGGCCTCAAAAGAAAAGGATACCAAAGCAAGGTTACAGCTAAAACTAGTGGGTGTCATACGGTAAAGGCGAATAAGCAAACTGCCGTAAAAGAAAATGTTTATGATATGACAAAGTCACCTCAATCAAGCGGATCGTTGGTTGATGCAGTAACTAGGGGGAATGCACTTGCTTAGGGGAGTCGTGCGGTATCCATTCATGTGAATCATGAAATGAACAAGACATTTGAACTCTATATTCTAATACGCTATGACATGTTTTGGTGCACTATGACATGCCATGATATGTTATGCTATGCAATGATATGATATGTTATACCATGATATGTTATGATGTGATATGATCACAATATGAAAATGTTATGAAAAGATAAGAATGACATGATATGTTATGACAAGAACAAGAACCCAAGCTCAAATAATATGAACATGTGTTAAGATGTTTTATGAAAAGTCTATGCTGCATATGTCAAAGTTTTTACATCGAAGTTCATGTTCATGCATCTATTTATGGATTGCAATTGTTTGTGTTTTACTTGTATATGCATCTGATATCTCCTGTATGTTGACTGTTTACTTGCTGAGATTTCTCGAAATCTTACTGTGGTAGTTTCCACTACCAATCCCCAACCAGAATAGTAAAAGTTATGATAGGAGTAGATGATAAAGTGAAAGAGGACATCACTCCCTCCAATAGAATAGTGCCAAATATGGTAGCAAGCGCTTCTGAGCCCTCTATCCAAGATTAGTTAGAAACCATTGACAAGACAATTACCAAAGTACTCCACCTTATTGATGAATTAAAGTGACTCAAGAACTGTGGCAAGGACCGATTCCTTGAGCAAGCAAAGTCAAAAAGGCCATGGAGATTTAGATCTTCTTTTGAAAACAGTATTTTGATGGTCCCTTTGTTTTGGGAGTTGTTTAAAACAATTATCTATTTGGGAAAAGTTCAGCTATGAAAGTTTTAAAATTTTGAGATTTTACATTCGGTTTCATGATTTATTATTGCCAGCATCCTTATGTAGTTAAAAGAATCTTTTGCTGTGAATTATTGCAAACTACTAGATAATTGGTGCATTGCATCTTAATTGTCATGTACGAGGGGTATGTAGCCTTATTTTTCATGTCCCAACACTTCAGTCACTATCAAATTCCAAGTGGGGTTGGGGGCGTCAAAATGTGACATGATCTATTAACCCAATACGAACACAACTTGATAAATGCGGGTTTAGATCAAAACGAGTTGACTCGTTAAGATACAATTACTTAACGGGTCACTAACTCAACTTGTTAAGAAAATAAAATTTACCTTTATACACTTGACCTAAAATTAAAATTAAAAAAAAAAAAAAACCCTAAAAGTTAGAATCCTAAGTTCCTATTTCCTAACCACGGTGCCCTCCCTCCCTTTCGGTTTTTTGTTTCTCACTTCTCACTTTCTTTCTCAGTTCTCAACTTCTCTCTTCTATGCTCACGAAGCCCCTTTTGGAGTTGAAGTCTTCAACCCGTCGCCCACAGCGCCGCTACACTCACGGTGCCATGATGCCACAATGCTCGTCACCCATGGACCAAGCTACAGAGTCATGGATTCACGAGACTTACAATCTGTAAGTTGTAACCCAAAGGCTAGAGTCGCCAGACCCAGTTCCATGCCCAACGACCCACGGCGCCATGCCCATGACTCACAGCCCACGTCTCGAGTCTCGATTGGAATTCTCAGAATCTCACTCTCGATCCTTCTCAGAATCTCAACTTCGCCCATATCTATCTCTGTGTCAGATAAAACTTTGAGGTTTGTATTCTCAATCGTTAAGAGTGTTCTTCTAGTATTAATTACTTTCATTTGACAGTAATGCTTGCATTTATGCAAATATGATATTAATGTAGTCACAACCCCCAAAACCTTTCCATCTTTTGGTATGATTTAATTAGGTGAGAACAAGATCATGTTATATATATATATATATATACTCTCAGTGGATTTAATTGTGCCTAATGGGCATGACTGTAATTAAAAAACCTGTTTATACCCATTGATGTAGTTAATTGTTGGGGTTGCAGACTTGCAGTTATATCTATTTGTAAGAGAGGTTAAAGGACCAGGTTTTGCTACTTGGTATGAAATATGAATGTTGTAGCTTGCACAACCTTAATTATATCGACCTAAGTACACCTTGGTATATATGTATATATAGACAATATATATAGCATATATTTATTTTACATTAAAGCGGCACTTTGAGGGTAAAGATGAGTACATGAAGAAAATGTCTTGGAAAATGTTGCTAAGTTTGAGAAATATTGGTCTGAGTTCAATGTGTTGTTGGCTATAGCAGTTATATTGGATCCTCGATACAAGTTTCATTTTGTTGATTTTTCTTATACAAAGCTTTATGGAGATTGTTCCAGAGAGTATATAAATGTTTGGACCAAAATGACATCTCTTTTCATGGAATATAGTTCTTCTAGTACTCCCACATGTTTTACCACGACTTCTGAAAGCACTATTAGTGAAGCGGAAAGTTAGTCCTCAGTTAATAAACAAGTATTTTAGGTAATATCAAATAATATTTTTTGTTTAATGATTTATATTATATTGTTGTTTCATATTACATATCATTAAGAAACAGTTTAATTTATTTTTTGTGTACAAGATTTTGATTCATTTAGACATTATCTTACTGCCCATATGCAAAAAAGTCAATTAGATCTTTACTTGGATGAACTTAGGGCAAATAGAAATGCAAAGATTGACATTCTTTCCTTTTAGAAAGGAAATGAATTTAGTTATCCTAATATTGTTTGTACGGCTCGTGATATTTTGAGTGTTATAGTTTCTGTAGTTGCATTTTGAATCTATTTTTAGTGTTGGTGGGCATATCATTGATTAGTTTAGGAATGCACTAAAAGCAAATATTGTTGAAGCTTTAGTCTGCACAAGAGATTGGTTATATGGCGATGAGCAAGTAATATTATTTTTATTTTATTGAATAAATTACTGTAATTTTTCAATACAATAATATTATTTGATATAAAACTTTATTGATGTCTTTTTTTTAATAGAAATACAAGAAGTTAAATTGGGAGTTAACCGAAGATGTCATGGAGTTGGAGATCAACAAGGGCAAAGAGGACGCTCAACTTCTTTCTTCAAGTTCTAAATTTATTTAGATCTGTGTTCTTATCATATTTGGAATTTGTGATTGTAACATTAATATGTTTACAATGTGTGTTTTGTTTATTATAAATATTAAAATTACATTATTACAATGTGTGTGTATCATATTTGTGTGTTTATCATATTTGGTACTGTAATACTGTTGGGATTTTAATGTTGATATTTTTATTGTTTGGATTGTAATTTTAGACTTGTAGTTAGTTTATCAATTAGGTCAAATGGGTCACTAACGGGTCTGTTCAACCCAATAACATAAATGAGTTGAAACAGGTCGGGTTGGGTCGTGTCATGTCATATCGTGTCAATTTCATTTTTATTTACTAACGGATCGTGTCATGTCAACCTATTATCTTAATAGGTCGCATTAGGATTTGAAATTTTGACACGAAATCCTTAATAGGTTGTGTTCGTGTTGACCCATTAAGTATAATGTATATGCTTTGACACGATACGAACTCGACCTGTTGACAAGATTTGCCACCTTAACGGGATAATGAGCCTCTCGTATCAAATCTTGATGCAAACCAAGGAGCTAACATGCTGATCATACACGTGGAAATGGAGCTGAATTTGCACAAGACCCTTTGTCACTTCCTAGTGGCCCAATTATAAGACTTAGAGCCAAACGTTTCAAGAAAGCATTAAATGAGCAAATCCAAGATAATTGGGCTAATTCCAAAAAGACCAAGATGGGCTCAAATAATAATCAAGGCTTAGTCCATGTCATCAAAGCAATTGAAGAGATTAATTAGCATGCAAATTCGTAACCAGCATGGTCTGACCATTAAAGAGCATGAATTTATTGAGTTTCTAGGATATTAAATAGGAGAATGGACTTGGTCTTGGTTGGGCATGTTAAATACATTAAATGTAGTCATTTAGCTATTTTTAAGTGCTTTTAGAAGTCTAGGAGTCCTAAAAAACGTGGGGACTTGTTTAGGTTAATGTTTGTGTTGTTTTTAAAGCTGTAATTATGACTTTTGCCTATTCTTGGAGGGTTGTTCCAAGTTATATAGAGGGATATTTCGAATCTAAAAGGAGATTTTGATGATTCAGAAAATTACTTTCATTGAGAGGCCTTGTGTTCCTCTTGGTTCTTAAAAAGAACTCTTTGAACTTATAAGTTAATCTTGTGGCGTTCAAGCAATCAAACTTATCACCTTGAATCCTTGAAAGATTCTTAGGTTTTATTGGTGTGGTGTTTTCAATCCTTCGTAGTCTTGGTTTTCATCTATTTAAGTGGCGGGTCAAGGCTCAACAAATCTTGTCTTCACGATCTTGGGGTTCCAAGCCATTATTGTTGTCGGGTTTCATCACAATTGTTGGTGGAGTTCGTATCAAATTTTTTGGGCCCCAAGGCGGACTAAGTTTTAAGGATCAATTACAAAATTAAGAACTAAAAAGAGTAAGGAAGCAATACAAGAATTGGTGCAATCCACTTGGGTCGAGTCTAGCCAATATTCAAGATGGGCTTGAGAGAAGAAGATCCAGTTTTCATCCATGTCATACGCTATGGAAGACATGACTTGAGCCTATTGTTATTGAAAGCCATGAACTTATTTATTTCATTAAAATGACATATTTTATTAGTCATAGGAATTAATCTAGAATAATTAAGCTTAAGGGATGTCCAGCCCACACATCTTAATTCTAATGAACTATAGCTTTTGGGAAGGCCTTGTATTTGGGCCAAGGGCTTATTTGGAAATTTATTATTTTATTTGAACTAGGGTTTTAGAAGTTACTGTAGCACGGCACTATGCACGCTACAGTACCTGCGACACTATTTACTAGAGTTTTTAGGGATTGTTTATTTAAACCACTTATAGCCTCATTTGAGCAGGTTAGACAATATTGAATTTTCATTGTGAGTTGAGTTTACTCCTCTTGTTCTTGATTGAACTTTTGAACTTATTAAAGGTAAATCACAACCTTTGTGGCGTTCCTCCTTTGTAATCCGGGTTCTTGAAGCAGGTTCTTCAACAGGTTTAGATTTTAATATAATCTAAGTTCTTGAAACAAGTTCTCAACGGGTCTAGATTCTCCATCCATAAACTTGATTTTGGCTTTCTTGGGTTGGTTTTCCAATATTTTTATTGGGTCTCAAAGCGAGTCAATTGGGGTTCACATCATTTGGTATTCAGAGCTCAGTTTCCAATCAGGTCTTGGGGTTCACATCATTTGGTATCAGAGCTCAATTTCCAATCAGGTATAATTCTATCTTTTATTTATTGCATCTTTAATTCTAAGATTTCATTGTTCAAGGGTTGCAAAAAAAAAAAAAAAAAGGTGCAGAAATTCATTTTTCCTAGGTCTGCCAAACTACTCTATCATTTAGGTTTTGTATTCATCATTGATTATGCCCAAAGAATAACGCGGTAGTTGTAACACAGCTTTGGGGTGTCGATTTCACAGGGAAACAAATTAAAAGAATAGCAGAAGGAACAAAGAAACTAAAGAAAGATATTAAATGATTAATAGAGAACAAAGATTAATTTTAAATGCAAATTAAAATGAAGCAAAGTGATTAACGGAAAAAGTATTCAAATTTGACGAACAGTAGAGCGTCGGAAATCCCTTGCACAAATCCAGTATTTTAATTATTCTTAATTTATTGGATAACTCAATTAGGAACTCAATTTCTGAAATTCTCAATCGGAAGGTATAGATTTATAGACCAAAATTAAATCAAATGTAACCCTTTAAAAAATCATTCACCACTTTTAAAATACGTAAATTACTATCCCTATTGAGAAAATCCAACGATGACAATATACTCAGGGAGCGATATTGCAGCAAAGAACTAAATCAATATAAATAAATAATTGATCCAAATATAATTAAAGAACTAATCAATTTGATAGAAAAAGCATGACTGAATCCATAAATAGAATAAATTTTATGATTATTCGGAGAATAAAATATCAACGATGAATTGAGAATGATAAAATAAAAGAGTTTTAGTAATTGAAGATCAAATACATAAATTAAAAATATCATCTAATGTGCAAGTTCATCCCTACCCCTACTTGAGAATTTAGTTACCCATAAATATACTAGACAACAAAAATCTCCATAGAAAACTGAAGTGAACGATGGCCATGGAAGTGATTTTCTCCTCTATTCAAATATGCTTCTTATACCTCCCTTCCTCCTCTATTTCATGCTAATGATATGCTTATATAGGGTATGAAAAAAACCCTAATGTCTTCATAATTTCCGCATAAAAAAATCGCTTAAATTTTAGGACTCATCTTGGCAGCCACATATGCACTTCAGGAGTTCAAATTTTGAAATCATTATTAGAGACAAAGTTATATCCCTTTAAGATAGCTTTCTATCACATCAAGAATCTTATCAATCCGATATGTGAGTAAAAAGTTACGATCAAAATATTAAAGTATATCCAGACTGTCTCCTAGCAAATTTCAGACTTGGATTTCTTGTGGTTTCCTTTTGTAATTTTTTTTTCTTTTTCTTTTCTTCCAAATTGCTCTCAAACCCCATGAAAGTTCTCCTTTGAATTTGGCTGGGCTTGAGTTGCTCTTTTATTAATTCAAAATTAAACATAAAAAAAATTGCTTAGGAGTATCACAACGTAAATAGAAACTCAATTCAAGAATACACATTAATTCCTATGATTTCTATTCATATTTTAACATTTTAATCCAATATTATGGTATTTAGAGTGTACTTTTGCACACTCATCAATCATCATAAGGTGGCTAAATTCCTTATTTGAGGGCTGCCAAAATTTACACCATCTAGGGTTTGAAATTTCTAGGGTTTCATTGATTCCCTTCTATTTCCTTATCAATTTTTATGTATTTGAATTCAATTGTTTGATTGTTACAATTGAATATTGTTGTTTGTGATTGAATTGGTGAAAAGGAAAAGAAAATAAAATAAAATAAAGGAAAAGAAGAGAAAAGAAAAGAAAAGAAAAGAAAGGAACAGAAAAGAAAAGAAAAGAAATGAGTAAGAAAAAAATCGAAAAAAAAAAATCTGAATTTTTTTTATGGAGCCTTATCATCATAAGGGCTGCATACATCATTATAGTTGGTATCTTATCTCATAGTTACTCTTCCATTCCTATAATTCTCTTAATTTTCCTGTCGTTTTATTCCTTCCGTGTTTCTCTTGTTCTTGTTTCTTGAACCTAATTACTAGTTGGAATAAGACAAGGTTATATTGTCTTGATTTAGTTTAATTAGTTTTGAAAGAACTTGAGTGGGAAAACTCTTAAGGTAAAAGGCAAGAGAGTGTGAAATCATTATCGAAAAAAAGTCAATTAAGAGTGAAACACGAGTGGAGTTCCATTATTTGAGTGTAAACACGTAAGGTCTGGCGTGTGAGGTCTTTTTCTGCTAACATTTTTTTTTTGTGTAGCGCATACAATGTCTCATTAAAGTGACTCATCACCAAAGGAGATGTCAAATAATTCCTTTGTGTTGCAAGCCATGCAACAACAATTTGAGCGGTTGAATATGGAGTTAGGGGAAGTGAGGGATATGATGGATTAACGAAGTGCAGTGATTAGAAATCTATAAAATGGGAGAGATAGGAGGAGACGTGAGCCTAGTATTGAGAATATGTATGATAATAGTGAAAGGCATGGTAAGTTTCTTATTGCTAAGCTTACTGTCAATACACAAATTAAAATAGATGATATAGAGCACTAGAGAGAGAATATTTTTCATACTAGATGCCACATCAACAACAAGATATGTAGTATGATCATTGATGGGGGAGTTGTGCTAATGTGGCTAGCACTACTTTAGTTGAGATATTGAATTTACCTACCTTGAAACACCATAAACCATATAAGTTGCAGTAATTGAATGATTGTGGGGAGGTTAGGGTGAATAAACAAGTGCTAGTTTCTTTTTTAATTGGGAAGTACAAGGATGGGGTGTTTTGTGATGTAGTGTCTATGCATGCTTGTCATATTTTGTTAGGGAGGCCATGGCAGTATGATATGAGGGTAATCCATGATGGGGTCAAGGACATGTACAGCTTTGTAAAGGATGGCAAAACAATCAAGCTTGCTCCTTCAACCACAAAACGGGTCCATGAGGACCAACTAAAGTTGAAAAGTAAGGTTGATAAAAAAAAAGAGTGAAAGTGAGATTGATCAAAAAATAAAGAGTGAAACTAGGTTGATCAACAAATAAAGAGAGAAAATGAGATTGATCAAAAAGAGAGAATAAAAGTGAGGTTGAGCGAAAAAGAAAGAGTGGGAATGAGATTGAGGAAGAAAAAAATAGTGAGACCGAAAATGAGAGAGAGACAAAAATGAGAGAGAAAAGAAATGAGGGTGAGGCTAAAACCTCAAGAAAAAAAGAGAGTGAAAAGAAAAGCGAGAGTAAAGAAAGTGAGAAAAACAAAGAGAGAAGTGAGTTTTTATGCTAAGGCAAATTTTACTACTAATGAACTTGACAAACCTTTGCCTAGTGTTGTTGTCTCTTTGTTGCAGGGCTATGAGATCATGATTCCTAGTGGTGTATTTAGTGGATTGCCACCTATTAGAGAAATAGAGCATGACATTGATTTTGTGCCAAGTGCGACAATCCCTACTCGACCTTTCTTTGAAGAACATGAGTTCTTAACGCACTTGAAATGACAAGGTAAGTTAAATAGAATGCGTGCCAAGTGGGGGCAATTCGTTGAGCCCTTTCCTTATGTAATTAAGTACACATAAGGTAAGGAAAATTTTGTGGTTGATGCTTTAGCAGGAAGGTATGTCCTTGTCATCATTATAGATGCAAAGTTATTGAGACTTAAATATGATAAGAAATTATTTGTTAATGATGATGGCTTGGCTAGTGTGTATGGATTACGTGAGAAAGCATCATTTCCTCATTTATATAAACTAGATTGGTATTTGTTTAGAAAGAAAAGACTTTGTGTGACTACTAGTTTTATGTATGAGTTGTTTGTGTGTGATAGACATGGAGGTAGTTTGTTGGGTAACTTGGGTGTGCTGAAGATTTTTTGGGCATGTCATTTGACATTCATTGACGTGTTGCATAAACGTTTGTGGTAGCATCATTTGCCATTCATTGATGTGTTTTTTGAATGCCTGTGGAAATATTATTTGCCATTCATTAAGGTTGCATATAATTGGAGTTGTCATTTTGGTGTAAGGAAGACTTTAGATGTGATTCATGAACGTTTATGGGAGTATCATTTACCTTTCATTGACTTGTTGTATGAACGTTTGTGGGAGTACCGTTTGCCCCTGTTAAAGTTTGCATGTAATAGGACCGTGCATACTACCATTTTTTATTATCATCTTGAAATTGTATATGGTTTTAATCCACTTACTCCTTTAGCATTGATGTTTTTGCTTGTTGATGACATGAGTGGCTTGGATAGATATTTTCACATTCTTGAAAAAATTAATGATAATTCATATCAAGTGGATCTTCTAGGTAAGTACCATGTTTCT
>QGSO01000378.1:101937-126937 GCA_011037825.1 Carya cathayensis
TATGTTAAGTCCAGTTTCAGATCAAATACATGATAAGTCAAGTTTTAGATCAAGTCCATGTTATGTTATACTCACGTACATGTTATGTTCAAGTTTATGTTATTTTCAAGTTCTTATTTATGTTATGCAGGTTTACGTTCATGCTATATTTCAAGTCCATGTTATGTTTCACGTTCATGTTATGTTGTTTGTTCATGTTATGTTTTAAGCTTAAGTTCATGCCATGTTAAGTCAAGTTCAGTTCACGCTTAAGTTCTGGTTAAGTCATGCTATATGTCAAGTTATACTATGTTTATGTATGACTATAATTATGCATTTATGCTTTTACTGCCATGCATGCATTTTTAACCTGTGTGTGAGTTTTATGTTAACTTACTGAGATTTGTAATCAAATCTCACTGTGGTAGTCCCAACTACCATTCCCCCCGAATGGTAGATCTTGTTACAGGACCCAAAGGAGAATTGGAATCTGACCAACTGAATACGGTCGACTAGGCCACGGTGCGATGTTGATGATGGTATAGTATTTAACTTAGGTTAATACTTGTACTTTTGGAGTTGTATCTCAAGTATTCTTTTGATCACAACCATTTTGGACTAGTGTGATGATCATGGCTTTTTAGTATGCCTTTATGTATGAATTATGTTTCAAGTATTTGGGATATATTTAGTTTGGTGCATAGTATTGCTAAAGAAAAAGATTATCCGCTGCGAATATTGCATAATGCTAGATGCATGTTAGGAACTTTGCATCTTATATGTCATGAACGGGGGCAGGTAACCTTGTGTTGCATGTCTCGACGCTTCAAATGTCCGTTCAATCCCAAGCGGAATTTGGGGGCGTCACACTAAAGCTTTGATGCTTCTGCCTTACCCCCCCCCCCTTAGCCTTTGGATCCACACTCAAGTGGTGTAGCATGACCTCGGGGTTGATTTCGGTCATTTCAATAGTCACCTCGGTGCCAATCTTGGTGGTGTCTTCTGAGCGGCTCCAACTCAAGTAGCTTGTTTGGCTACACCTTCCTAAGTGCTTGCTCGTCTTGGATCTCACCATCTAAGAAGAAGTGCTCAGGCGGAGGTGGGATGAACTGGTCGAGGTGCTTGAGGGGGTCTTTGGTACCATCGTACATCTCTATAATGGGAACTCAAAACTTTGGCGGTAGGGGTACATCCATCACCTCTTCACTGTAGGGTAGGCCATGCTAGTGAGCAGTTGGTCTACTGACGACGACGTGCCCATCTTTTTTGTCATTTCTTCGTACTTTCCTTTGAGATTACGTAGCTCATTATGCATATTCTTTCTTTCTTCCATCGCATTGCCTACCCCTCTAGCATTCCTGGAGCCTACATGCTAGTGTTGCTTGGCTCTACATCATTCTTTGGCTCATTGGTGGCTCCTCTAAGCATCTAGTTCTCCTTTTGAAGGGTCTCTACCTTAGTAGTTCACTTCCCTACTAGCTATTCTATTGTTGTGAGCCATGCTTCCATGTTTGTCGATGTTGTTTCTTCTTGTCCCCAAGTTGTTTAAGAACGTGTTGTCGCATACATATAAGAAGGACACGCGAAGTCTATAGGAATCCCATAAATGGTGCTATTATTAACGTCATGTTTCGTATGCCTTTGTGCCGAGCTCCAGCAACTTGGGTCTTTAGTCTTTCACCTGCACACTTAGAGGAAACACAAAGAGTTGGGGCCCTTGTGGAGGTCGGGGAGTCTTCGATATTTAAGTTAGTATCTTTTTAATAGTTCGTGTAAGAGTGTAAAGGAATCCAAGATAATACTTCATACTTGGGGATTGAGGAATCGCTCATACCCTATGTCAAGGGTATATGTCCCCTCAACTGTTTTTTTAGTTAGAATTCTTTAATGCGGCGTGGCTTCTTGTCCCTTTTATCTTGTAAGTGGATATCGTCAGGCTCGTCCTCACTTGCTGTCAGAAGATCAAGGGTTCTCTACGTTTCCCGCCCACCAGCCTGTACAGGTTTTTTGAGGCTAGGTGTTGTAGGGGAGTGCCGGAGTGATGTGTCCCCTCCTTCCTTGCATTTTGGGACTTCTTGCGTGATTATAACCATGGGTCGACCTTAGCTTTGAGGTTGAGGGTCCATCCAGTCAGGCTGAGCTTCTCATATTTGGGTTTGTCTTCTGGGCCTTCGGCTCGAGGGAAAAAAATCTCCTTACAATTAGAATATTATGTTTTAACATTATTTTTATTTTAGAATTTAAAAAAATTAAATTATTTATTATATTTTGTCTAGAAATATAGAAAAATTATAATGATTAGATAAGATGATATATGATAAGTTGAGATGAACTTTGCATCCAAATGAGGTGTAAAATATTTTATTCAATTTTTAACTTTTACCTTAACTCATCTTATCTCAACTGTAACAGCCCGCTAAAATTATCAGTTTTGGATTCTTTCCCGACAGCAATCACATCTCTCTCGTCTTTACCCTCATCTGGAATCACGCGTATAGATTATCTTTTCCGTAAATCACGTAATTTGTTCTTCACCGACAGCTGTAAAATCATGAACAGTTTTATCCTAAGCGTTGTACCTCGATGGCGTTTTCCCGGATCTTATCCATCGAATTTCAAAGTATTAGATAAGCTTGTTTTTAAAGTAGCACAATTATAATAATTTAATGAGCTCTGAAAATATTATAATTGTGGATAATTACTTAGATTAAATATTTTAGTTGTTTTAAGATATTAAGATGTTTAATTTTACGTTGAAAACTCTTATTTAAATTAATTGGTTTTATCATCTTCGATTAATTAACGGTACTTTATCATTTTATATAATGATGAGGAAATATTATTTTATAAATTTTAGTTTATAAAATAATATTCTACCTTAATTCATCGTGGTGTTTTATTTAAAATAAAACATTTACGCGTTTTTAATCAGTGTTTTAATTCACCGTTGAATTATTTGAGGATCCCAAAACGTAGGATTGAAGTTTATTACCTAGGCTCCTACCCTTTTTCCTTCATTTTTCCTTTTTTTTTTTCCTTCTCTTTCCTCTCCTTCTCTCCATGGTCGACTTACACCCTTCCACCATAGCTGATCGGTTCTAGCTTCCTACCGGCGCCACCTCCGGCCGCCGTGCCTCACCTCCACCTCCGGCATGTCCCTCCCTCACCGGCGAACACATCTGCACCGGAGGTGTGCAACGCCGGCCACCAATTCTCTCTCTCTTCCCGTGCTCTTCCTTCTTGTCTCATTACCGTCGCCGCCCCTTTGACCGCCCGTTTCTCCGCCGTCCGGTGGAGGTGTCGTACACCACCCCCGCCATTCTCTTCCCCTTTCACCATAGTTCATACACACCAATTTTCAGAGCCATCGGACCAGCCGTTAGTCGCCGAGAGCCCCCGGAAGTTGCTGCCCCTGCCCTGTTTTCTCCCCTGTTGCCGATTTCTTTCTCCGCCCAGAACCGCCGCTCGCCGGCGGCGTGGACTACACCACCCACCCAGATTTCTTCCCCTCTCACCGGTGAACATCCCCTCCAAGTTTCACCTCCATCCGAGCCACGGTTAGCCGCCACTCTCGCCTCCAAACAAATGGGTTTTTAAGGCTTTTCACCATTTTGGACCACCATACACGGCCAAATCAGCCACCAAGCACCACCATTGGATCACCCATCAAGGGCTTCCTCCCCATGTCTTTCTTTTTCCCAAACTCTCACTTTTTCTCATATGGGTTTCTCAAAACACCCGTTCGGTTGCACCACCGTGCGCCGCCGTACACGGCCACCCGTGGTGTTTCACCACCACCATCTTGTTCCTCTCATCCTCATGAACCTCTCCAAGAAATTTCATGGCCAACGGAGCTTCGTAGAGCTCACACTCTCCCGCACTCTCCAAGGCCAAAAATGGTTTCAAACGGCCGATCTGCCGCCGTTAGCCACCGTCCGACCACCACCTCGCCACCACAGCTCCACCACATGTTCCTCTACCTTTCCCTAGCTTTCCATGAAGTTCTATGGCTTTTCGCTACCTCGCGTCTCCTCCGCTCACCGTTCGGAGTTACTGTTCACGGCGTGATGCCGCCGTGCTCCGCCACCTTTGACCATCACAAGGCGACCGTGAGTCTTCCAAGACCACGCCTAGCCTTTCTCAAGCCCAAACTACCACTTTATGTGGTGGACAGACACCGTACCGCCACGTATGCTCCTCCGACGCATGTTCGTGACGAGCAGCGAGCGACGCACGGGTTATCCCGTCGATGGTATAACCCTCTATCTTTAGTTATTTATGTTTAACATAGTTGATTTGGTTGGCTGTAGACTGTGTAGTTAGTGTTTGTGGAGTTCGCTGCGTAGTTGTGAAACGAAGTGTGGTTGTGAAGTGTTAGGCTTGATTTTGTAGTTTTGTGGACTGTGCTGTGAAGTATAGGCGTGAGATGGATGCCGTAGATGTGATACGGCGGGTTGTGTGAAGAGAATACGCGTGTAGCGTATTCTGTGTAATGCAGCGACGCGCCGCGCGACGTGCGCTGTAGTGATGTGGGTCGTAGAAGGAAGGGAGTACGCATGTAGTGTACTCCGTGTGGTATGGCGATGCATCGTGTGATGTGCATCGTGTTGATGAGTGTTGTAGCGAAGGAAGTACGCGTAGCGCGTACTCCGTGTCGCGTAGCGATGCACCGTGAGACGTGTATCGCAGTGATGGGTTTTGTAGTGTGAATGGAAGAGAGTTCACGTGAGTGTACTCTGTACTAAGTCGTGATACACCGGATGGCGTGTCACGAAGGGTTGGATGGCGTAGCAGAGAAGTGTGGAGCGTATGGTGTAGTGTTGGGAAACTGAGTTCAGAAGTGTAGAGTTGGCCGTGGTGTTGCAAGTGCTTACAATATGGCAATTGAGTTCAGAAGTGAAAATCTTAAGGACTTGAGTGTTCCTCTTCCAGCTGTTGTGCAGTTCCTCGTGTTTCGCGCTCTATTCTCATAGAACGCGACGATCGAGGTAAGTTAGCCTCTAACTTACTATCAGTTTATTGTGTATGTGTGATGGGTAAGGGAACTACAATTTATGTATGTATGTTATCGTATATGCCATGTCATGCTATGTCATTACATGTTTATCTGTTACGTATGATTTAATCTCTCATGAATATTTATCTGTTACACAATCTTTTCTGTCATACAATGTTGTATGTTATAAGTATGCCATGTTAAGTATGCCATATGATACATGTATGCCATTAAATGTTTATGATTAAATCATATTGTGCCATTTACAAGCATACGCCATGTTAGAAAAGTATATGATATTAAATAATATCTCATGCATTAAGAAAGATAAGACATGTTATGTTACGTATAATACGTGGGGCCACAACAACTGTGGAGTACGTATTATATTTTATGTTACGTATAATACGTGGGGCCACAACAACTGTGGAGTACGTATTATATTTTATGTTACTTATAATGCGTGGGGCCACAACAACTGTGGAGTACGTATTATATTTTATGTTACTTATAATGCGTGGGGCCACAACAACTGTGGAGTACGTATTATATTTTATGTTACTTATAATGCGTGGGGCCACAACAACTGTGGAGTACGTATTATATTTTATGTTACTTATAATGCGTGGGGCCACAACAACTGTGGAGTACGTATTATATTTATGTTACTTATAATGCGTGGGGCCACAACAACTGTGGAGTACGTATTATATTTATGTTACTTATAATGCGTGGGGCCACAACAACTGTGGAGTACGTATTATATTTTATGTTACATGAAAGTATGGGGCCACAACAACTGTGGAGCATACACTACATGAGACACAGCAATTGTGACATGTAGAATACGTGGGGCCACAACAACTGTGGAGTACGTATTATATTTTATGTTATGTGTATTCATGGGGCCACAACAACTGTGGAGCATACACTACATGAGACACAGCAATTGTGACATGTAGAATACGTGGGGCCACAACAACTGTGGAGTACGTATTATGTTTTATGTTACTTGAATACGTGGGGCCACAACAACTGTGGAGTACGTATTAACGCACGTTATTAATCAAGACAATTGAATAAGATTCCAAGTTTATGTTAAGTCCAGTTTCAGATCAAATACATGATAAGTCAAGTTTTAGATCAAGTCCATGTTATGTTATACTCACGTACATGTTATGTTCAAGTTTATGTTATTTTCAAGTTCTTATTTATGTTATGCAGGTTTACGTTCATGCTATATTTCAAGTCCATGTTATGTTTCACGTTCATGTTATGTTGTTTGTTCATGTTATGTTTTAAGCTTAAGTTCATGCCATGTTAAGTCAAGTTCAGTTCACGCTTAAGTTTTGGTTAAGTCATGCTATATGTCAAGTTATACTATGTTTATGTATGACTATAATTATGCATTTATGCTTTTACTGCCATGCATGCATTTTTAACCTGTGTGTGAGTTTTATGTTAACTTACTGAGATTTGTAATCAAATCTCACTGTGGTAGTCCCAACTACCATTCCCCCCGAATGGTAGATCTTGTTACAGGACCCAAAGGAGAATTGGAATCTGACCAACTGAATACGGTCGACTAGGCCACGGTGCGATGTTGATGATGGTATAGTATTTAACTTAGGTTAATACTTGTACTTTTGGAGTTGTATCTCAAGTATTCTTTTGATCACAACCATTTTGACTAGTGTGTGATCACGGCTTTTTAGTATGCCTTTATGTATGAATATGTTTCAAGTATTTGGGATATATTTAGTTTGGTGCATAGTATTGCTAAAGAAAAAATTATCCGCTGCGAATATTGCATAATGCTAGATGCATGTTAGGAACATTGCATCTTATATGTCATGAACGGGGGCAGGTAACCTTGTGTTGCATGTCTCGACGCTTCAAATGTCCGTTCAATCCCAAGCGGAATTTGGGGGCGTCACATTTACTAACTATCCAAAATGTCACATAAGATATAAAATTAGATTTTCCACGCGCCTATCAAAGCTGCTTTCCAATTTGTGTGTTTTGAAGAGAAAAAGTGGCCCGGTTTGGATGATAAGTTGAGTTGAGTTAAAAATTAAAAGTTGAATAAAATATTATTAGAATATTATTTTTTAATATTATTATTATTTTAAAATTTGAAAAATTTGAATTGTTTATTATATTTTATATTGAAAATTGTAAAAATTATAATAATTAGATGAATTGAATTGGGTTGAGTTGAATTGAATCCAAACACTGCCTAAATTTCAAGGATTTATAATTTTGTTCGGGCCCCGGCCCGGTTGGCGGCTTGGGGCCCTTTTTTATTTTACTAAACACCGTAAAGCGGACCATTGCAAGTAGTCTTGTATGGACCTGTGTCAAGAGAACAGATAATCTGAGCGGATGAATTAGAGGAGGCGACGCAGGGACAATGGGCGGTGGTTCTGCGGTTACCACCGGTGCTTTCACCCCTGCATTCTCAATCCCTTCGCTTCCTAGTAGAAGCAGAAGCATTGGTAAACTTCAAGATAAGCCTTTTATACGGTTTCAGAGGCATTCCAACTTCTGTTCTGCTTCTCTTAGCCACTTAAAGCTAATAGTCAACAACAGCAAGTGTGACATTTCTGCACAATGCAGTCTCGGCGAGGCAGAGGAGCCTTCAGAGGATGACTTTGTCGTAGTGAATTTTTATCATTTTGTGTTCATCAAAAACCCAGAGACCGAGGTCGCCAGGCACCTCTCCTTCTTAGAGGTTTGCTCCAGCCCTTCACTTATTAGGAGAAAACTCACTTTGCGAGTCTAATTTCTACCAAATATCTAAAATCTCTACCGGTTTCTCAACATCAATCAATTTCGATTGTGCACTTTCACTGGAAAAGTTTAGAAGCATAGCATACTGGGTCCCATTGTTCTTTTATTCTCTTTTCTTAACATTATGAACCAATCTATGATTTTAAAACCTCGTTTTGGTTTGGTTTTAAGAGAACGAGAAGTCTCACCGCAATCTTTAGAGTGACCTTCAAATTGTCTTCGGAACTCTGTTTCACAATCCTTAAAAGCAATTCAGATTCCAACATTAAAACAGAGCTTGTATGTTGATTGCTCTCTTGGCTGCCATATTAAATAGAATATATGACTTGCTGATTGGTTACTCGTACAAAAAGGTGAAAAGCTATATTCACTGTATTTTCTTGTTTACTGTTTCGCTTGTTCCTATAACCTTTTGGTGTGTTGTCCCATTCTAATGTACATTGGTTTTTGTTCTTTAAAAAAATTCATCGCATTCCAATGTCGCTGAGATTTGAGTTGTATACTTCCTAGAAAGCAAAAGAGAAGCAGGGAGAAGATCCCAGCTGCCATACTATTTACGTCACTGATATTAAAACTTTTTTTTTCCTTTTTTGGTTTCCTGGATATCTATTGCTAGGGTCTCGACATACATGGCCGGGTGTATCTCAATGAACAAGGGATAAATGCACAGGTAGATATCTTCCCCGTAGATCAATTTCTTTTCCTTGCATTTGTGTTTCTGAATTGAAGTTTGGCAGTGGCAGTCCACCACAAGCGTGCGATGATGTAGTATGAGTCATACAGATGTTCTCCCTACTGTCTTTTTCCGTTTATAAGGGTAAACCCCTTCTCCTTTTCTGTTGACACATAGATGGTCAACCTTGTTGTTTATAGATGCAAGGGAGAGATTTCGTTCTTTAATGCATTCTAGGATATATTAAATCTCCATATTATAATGTGAATTATTGGTTAGTTTTAATCGTTTTTAGCTTCATCTAACTAATTATTCACCCTTTTTTTAGCATCCATTTATTCTCAACTCTTGCTGATTTAATTCATCTTGATGCAGTACAGTGGGCCTTCAAAAGATGCTCTTCTGTATGTCAAATGGTTGAGAGAAGATTATAGATTTTCTGATATTTTGGTTCAGATTTCTCCAGCATTTAATGGGCATGCATTTCCAAAACTGAGGTTGCGGTATAAGCCTTCATTATTGCAGGCAAGCTCTATGTTTGCATGTCTTTTTATTTTCAATTAAATCACTTTTTATCTTTACAAATTGGTTTCCATATTCAGCTCATAACTCAGGTTTTCCAACTTCATATTTCTGGTTTAATTATAATGACCCTCTCCCATATGTGTTGTTTTCCTCCATAACCTTCAGTTTTTTGTTTTTTATTTATGCATATATGGTAGTCTATGTTAGTAAACGTTCTATACGATGCCTAGTGAAGGAGGAAGGTTGTTTGAATAGTATTTCTACTGGCTATGGAGGAAGCCTCTCTGCATATGGAGGGGGAGGTCAGTGTTTGTAAATTTCTCCTCTGTTGGAAACAAAGCCAGATGGGCTCAATAATCTTTGAACGCTCATGAACATTATTTCTCCCCTGTTGTAAACAAGGTGGAGATGGCTGAAGATTTTTTATCTTAAACCAGAATGGAGGGGAAGGGTTGGAAAAGGAAAATGATTTGTGTAGGCCCAGGGTGTGCAAGCCTTTTTTGAATGGTGGGTCCAAATTTTTTTTTTTTTTTTTAAAGGGCTTGCACACTCAAGGCTTGTATCTAGCGCATTGGAAAACCTTTGCCATTGAGTAGTGCAATGTCTTTGTACTTTTCAACACAATATTTGGCAATTTATTACGAATTGCTAATCAAGCAGGCTTGTAGTGTATGGAATGGGTGGTCCTCCATTGGTGAAAATGTTGATACCATGTTTGGTTGTGATATTTTTAAATAGTATGTGGTGGTTTCAGCAGCGAGAAAGTTTCCTGCAATCAACATAAAAACAGGGGCATTCTGAGTACAAGTGGTGGCAGAAAATTTGAAAATCTGAAAAAAGTGCTGTGGTGAGGACAAATTCCAGTTGCAAATTCTATTATTGGGACATCCACAATTGTTGCAATTGGTGGTGTTGGAAGTGGAAGTACATGCAACATCCTCTGTAAGTTAAAGGAGCAGTTGGAATGTTTGGGAGATGTAGTGGATTTCATAAGGAAAATGATAAAGACAACCATTTTGTACATCCTTTTTACAACTCTGCTTTAAATAGAGGGCATTCTTGTGAAAAAAAGCTGTGAAAGGATTGTTATTTCACAAAAATGCGTTCCATTTAAAATATAGTTTTAAAAATGTTGTAATCCAAACCACCGCATCTCCACTAAGGTTAAGAAGGGAGGGTAGTAGAGTCTTCGTAATCCAACTTTCTCGTAATTCTTATGGAAGGTTCATTAAGTTGCTAGAAGTGGGAAAAGGTAAGGGGAATGGTATTATTGTCATTCCTCAAGGGAGAAATGGTTACGGCTGGTCTAGTTTTGTGAAGAAATCGCGTGAGATTGTTGGCTCTAGATCCTCTGTTTCTGTTCAACAAAACAGAGGTTCTCTTGGAGAAGCGAAGGTTTATCGTCCTAGAGAAGCTCCTTACTTAGCTGCTGTTAAGAATCCTGCAATAGGTGATAAAAATAAAAATACGAATGTTATGGTAGGATTGACTGGAAGAGGTGGTTTGAAGGAGAAGAATAGTCGTCGGCGTCTTGCAGACGAGGGTGACGATTGGAATTCCGAGATGAGAAAGAAAGTTGGGGAAGTCGAGGGGTCTCTCTGGCATATTCGGGCGGAATTAACGAGTTGGAAGGATAAAATTGGTAATTTACTTGTATCGGTTGACGAAGGTTTGGGTATTTTGTTAAATAAGGATAATGGGCCGGGTGGGTCTTTGTCTGGCAAGCCTAGGTGTAATTTGGAAGGACCGTTAAGAGGCCCAAATCGAAGCCTTGCGTCGCGCCCGGTAGCTCCTGGATTTCATTTCACGGACGTAGCAGTTCAAGGGCCTAGCCCACCTTCACAGAGAAGGTCGCCGGAGGGGTGCGGTCAGTCGGGGACTGTTCAGGCGTCGAGTTCTGCAGCAGTGAATAGTGTTAATGGAGGAGATCCTAAAGGGTTCGACTGTCCGATTGTTTCTGGGTCTCTTCCCTTAACTTTGGTGGATTCCTTTGTGCAGAGGCATGGCTTAGATTTACATAATAGTTCGTCGGCGAGGTGTGAACAGTCGGGGACTATTCTGGCGATGAGTTCTGAGGCCGTGAACCGTGATGAAGGAGAGGGATCTAAAGATGGTTATCGGCCGATTGTTTCTGGGTGTCTTCCTTCGATTTTGGTGGAGGGTACTGTTCAGTGTACTGATCCAGTTTCACAGATAAGGTCGCTGGAGGGGGGTGACTCAATGGAGATTATTCAGGAGACGCGTTTTTCGGAGTTGAACAGTGTTGAGGGGTTCCATTCTGATTTGGAGATCTTGAGGGTTCAACCAGGTTTGGAGAAGACTTTGTTTCAGTTAATGTCTTCTCAGAAGGGGTCGATGGAGGTGGGGGGGTTTGCTAGTAGTATTCCGACGATGAGTATGCCTGAGAAGGATGGAAAGGAGGTGGGAGTGACTTCGGTGAAGGTTTTGGGGTTGAGTTCTGAGTTGGTTGCTGAGTCTGTGGACTCTTTGAATCGGGTTGAAGGGGATAAGGTTATTGAGGAGAATGGTTTAGGGATTGAGGGAAGTGATACATGCGTGGTAGAGGTTCCTAGTATTTTTTGTAATAATTCTGGTTTACAGATGGTGGTGGGGAGAGAAGATGACTCTGTTTCTTGTGAGTCAGGGGAGCTTGTAGAATCTGATGAGGAATTAAATCCTGTTCCGCTGAGTTCTTTTATTCCAGAATTAGAATGGCCTGGTAATTCTTCTGATTGGGTTATGAGAAAGGTAGAAGAGATTAGAGATTGCGTTGGAATTTCTTGTGAAGGATTTGAAGAACAATTCAGAGCTCTTTTGATTGCTATAGAAGCGGGTCAACCTGATTTGGCCAAGTCTGCTGCAAAGAAAGAGAGGGAACTTAAAAGATTGGAGTGCTCTATTAATTATAAGTCCAGGGATGGGAGTGGTTGGAGGGACAAAGGTAAGGAAAGGGCTGTCAATGGTTTGTAATGAAGCCTATTATTATTTCTTGGAATGTTAGGGGTTTAAATGATTATAGGAAGCGTCTTAGGGTGAAAAATTGGTTGCGTCAGTGGAAGGCTGATGTTATTTGTCTTCAAGAAACTAAGTTGAAATTTGTGAATCCAGCTATTGTTCAAAGTTTGTGGAATTGTAGTAGTGTGGGTTGGGTAGAGCTGGTTTCTAATGGAGCTTCGGGTGGTATCATTATTTTGTGGAATAAGAGGGTGGTGGAGCTGTTGGATCATTTTGTGGGAGAATTCTTGGTGGCATGTCATTTTAAGAACATTGAGGATGGATTTGAGTGGGCTTTTGCCGGGATTTATGGTCCTAATGTGGATTGTAGAAGATACCAATTATGGGATGAAATGTCGGGTATTTATAGTTGGTGGAATTTACCTTGGTGTTTCGGAGGGGATTTTAATCTTACTAGGTTTCCTAGTGAGAGGTTGGGGGTGTCACATTTTTCAAGTGCTATGGCTTCTTCCTCAGATTTAATTTTTGATTTAAATCTGATTGATTTACCTTTGGTGGGTGGTGAATTTTCTTGGTCTAATGGCAGATCTTTTTCAAGGTTGGACAGGTTTCTGGTTTCGCCTTCTTGGGAGGCACATTTTTCTGGTTTGAAGCAGAAAGTTTTGCAGAGATTGTGTTCAGATCATTTTCCCATAATGTTGAACTGTGGCGGATTTGTGAGTAGAAGAAGTTACTTCAAGTTTGAGAATATGTGGTTAAAGGTTGAAGGTTTTGGGGATAAAGTTAGATGTTGGTGGAATTCCTACAATTTTTCTGGTACTCCTAGTTTTGTTTTGGCTAGTAAGTTAAAATCTTTAAAGAATGACTTAAAGAGATGGAATAAAGAGGAATTTGGGTTGATGGATTCAAAAAGGAAGTGGCTAATGGAGGAATTGCGAATTTTGGAAGAGAAGGAGGTGCAAGGGTTGTCATCGGAAGAGGATAGATCCAGAAAATTAGGGGTGGCCTCAGATCTGGAAAATTTAGCTTTAATGGAAGAGATATCATGGAGGCAAAAATCAAGGGTGTTATGGCTGAAGGAAGGCGATAGGTGTACCAAATTTTTTCATCGTATGGCGAATTCACATAGAAGATATAATGCGATTGAGGTTCTTCGGGAAGGTGACAGGTTGTTATCGGATCAAGATGATATTAAGGCTCATATTGTGAATTTTTATGAGAAGCTGTTTTCAGAAAATTTTTCGTGGAGACCAAAACTGGATAACCTTGTCTTTAATTCTATTGAGCAGGCTGATGCTGTGTGGATGGAAAGAGAGTTTGAAGAAGAAGAAGTTCTGGATGTGGTAAAAGGTATGGAAAAAGATAAGGCTCCGGGTCCGGATGGGTTCTCTTTGGCTTTTTTTCAAGAGTGCTGGGATGTTGTTAGAGATGATGTCATGAAGGTGTTTGCTGAGTTTCACTCCTATATGAGGTTTGAAAAGAGTTTAAATGCGACTTTCATTGCTCTAATCCCGAAAAAAGCTGGGGCTGTGGAGATAAGAGATTTTAGACCTATCAGTTTGGTGAATGGTGTTTATAAAATTGTTTCTAAGGTGTTGGCTAATCGGTTAAGTAGGGTGATGGAGAGAATAATTTTACAGTCTCAAAATGCTTTTGTGAGAGGAAGGCAGATTTTAGATTCTGTTTTAATTGCTAATGAGTGTTTGGAAAGTAGAATTAAGATGGAGAAAGCTGGTATTCTTGTCAAACTGGATATGGAAAAGGCTTATGATCATGTAAGCTGGGATTTTCTTGAGTATTTGTTGAAGAGATATGGTTTTGGAGCTAAATGGTGTTCGTGGATAAAATTCTGTGTTTCGACTCCTAAATTTTCTATTTTGGTGAATGGAGAACCGGCTGGTTTCTTTTGTAGTTCTCGTGGTTTGAGGCAAGGCGACCCCATTTCCCCCTTTCTCTTCGTTATGATCATGGATGCTTTTAGTAGAATGATTGACAAGGTGGTGGAGGGTAATTTTCTGTCTAGTTTTGTGGTGGGTAATGAGAATAGGAATAGTCTGAAGATTTCTCATTTATTATTTGCTGATGATACTCTGGTTTTTAGTGAGCCTGATTCTGATAATTTACGTGCTTTAAGAGCTTTGTTGACGTGTTTTGAAGCTGCTTCAGGGTTAAAAGTTAATTTATCAAAATCTGAAATTGTTCCTGTGGGTGCTGTTCAGAACTTATCAGATTTGGCAAATTTATTGGGGTGTAGGATTTCTTCATTGCCTTTGAAGTATCTTGGGCTTCCTTTGGGGGCTTCATTTAAAGCAGTGGACATTTGGGATGGAGTGATTGAAAAAATTGAAAGAAGGTTAGCGGGCTGGAAGAGGATTTATTTGTCTAAGGGGGGATGATTAACTCTTATTAAAAGTTCTTTGTCTAACCTGCCCACATATTTCCTTCTTTGTCTAACCTGCCCACATATTTCCTTTCTCTTTTTCCTCTTCCCGCAAGGGTTGAAAAGAGAATTGGGAGTTTATTTCGGAATTTCTTATGGGGTGGTGTAGGTGGGGAAATGAAGTTTCACTTGGTCAGTTGGAAGAAAGTTTGTCAACCTCTGGTTGGTGGTGGTTTGGGGATTAAAGATTTGAGGGTTTTTAATAAAGCATTACTTGGCAAATGGCTTTGGAGATATCATTTGGAGAGTGAAGCCCTATGGAAAAATGTGATAGATGTGAAGTATGGAAGTTTGTGGGGAGGTTGGTGTTCAAAAGCCTCTAGTGGAGCATATGGGGTGAGTTTGTGGAAGTTTATTAGAAAAGGATGGGATTTTTTCTCTAATAATTTTAGATTGAAGGTGGAAAATGGTAAAAGAATTCTTTTTTGGCATGATTTGTGGTGCGGGGATACTGCTCTTAAGCTGGAATTTCCTGCCTTGTACAGAATTGCAAGGGATCAAAATGCTGCTGTTTATGATTCTTATTGCAGTAGCAATAATAAGGTTGATTGGCATGTCATTTTCAAAAGGGATGTTAACGATTGGGAAGTGGATGAAGTTCAGGCTTTGCTGGTTAAACTTTACAGCATAAAGTTGGTGAATGAAAGGGAGGATAGTAT
The DNA here is from genome assembly GCA_011037825.1 of Carya cathayensis. Taxonomy (NCBI): domain Eukaryota; kingdom Viridiplantae; phylum Streptophyta; class Magnoliopsida; order Fagales; family Juglandaceae; genus Carya; species Carya cathayensis. The sequence goes on from QGSO01000378.1 coordinate 116,958, forward strand.
GGTATGGTCTTCAGCTGGAAATGCTAAGTTTTCAGTTTCTTCCTATTATAAAGTTCTGTCAAGTCATGGTAGTTGTGTTTTGCCTTGGAAAAGTATATGGAAAGTGAAAGTTCCTCTCAAGGTTGCTTTTTTCTGTTGGGTGGCTTCTTTTGGGCAAAGTTTTGACAACTGATAATCTTAGAAGGAGAGGAATGTTTATTTCTGATTGGTGTGTCATGTGTAAAAAGGATGGAGAATCTGTAAATCATCTTTTCCTTCACTGTGAAGTGTCTAGATTTTTGTGGGATGAGGTTCTGAGCTGGACAGGTTTGCATTGGGTGATGCCCAAATATGTGGTGGATTTAATGGTAGGGTGGAAGGGTTGTAAGAAGGCAGCATCAGTTTGGAAGATGATTCCTCCTTGTCTCATGTGGTGCTTATGGATCGAAAGAAATAGGAGATGTTTTGAAGACAAAGAATGCTCTTTGGAAGATCTTAGGGATTTTTTCTTGAGAACTTTGGGTTTTTGGGCGAAAGTTTATGTAATGGTGGATAATTTTCTGAATCTGTTTTAGTTTTCTGGGTTGTTTTCTTTTTGTTTTCTGGAAGTTGTAGGCTTCTCCTTTGTATACCTCCTGTGTACTTGGGCTTATGCCTATTTCTTCAATAAAATTATTACTTATCAAAAAAAAAAATGTTGTAAAAAAATGCTTATATCTCTATCATTATGCAGGAAGTGGGCTAACCAAGCCCATTTGCTAGTCAAAAAAAAAAACAAAAAACCAACCTGTTGACTTTCAAAGTGAAAGGTCTAGTAACTTGAGATGACTCAACTCAGCCAAGTTCGGCAGCCTCTTTGCAATTCAAGATTAGAAAACAAATTGGTTCAGAAATTCCACTTTTGGGCAGAAGAACATTGGGGGTTGGAGAAAGGTTATTGGAGGGTGCGGAGTCTCTATCTTTTCCAACGCAAAACAATGGTGAATAATTAGTTCCAAGTGTAGGGTTGAGTGTAGCATGTTAAGATTAATCTATGGTGGTTTTCTCAAATGTTTTGTTTTATTTTTGATTGGCACCGGGTGTCTGAGAACAAAGTCCTGACTAATCCCGGGGGTGCACAGGCCTTCTTCAGCAAGGAGTTTTCTCAAATTTTATTGGGATGTGTGATAGAAGGTATGATGAGAGTTTTCCATGATTTTCATGGTAAGGGTAGATTTATAAAAAAGGGAATGAAAGGGAACTATGTTTGCAGCTAACTTGGAGGAGGTAGACTGAAAGGCAATGAATTATTTTTTTTCAGAGAAGGTGACGTTACCCAAATTTTATTGATTACACTCACTTGTGGTGGATGAATACTTTATACAAAAAGAGGAACTTGGGGGTTACATAGATAGAAAAATAAAGCCCCAAAACCAAGTTCCTAGAAAATAAAAACCAGATAAAATAGATTTATAAAGAGGCTAAGAAATAACCTGGAAAATTTATTGCCGTATAGAAGGAAGACTTGCACGATCCAGAGAGAATAAAGTAATCATATGGGGTTGGAAGAAGAGATGTAAAACTTATCGTATATCCCATAGGACCATGATTGGTTAGATTGTTAGCTAGGCATTACCTTTTCGGCCAACATGATTAATACTGAAAGGATAATACTTCTTGAAATGTAAGATATCATCCCAAATGTTTGAGTAAATCTAGGGGAAAACAACCTTTATTAAGCCAGTTAACCACAATGATAGAATCAATCTCAACAATAAGAGCAGAGGTACTCAGTTCATAGCACAAAGTAAACATTTAACACTCCACTCCCAATAAAGTCATTTTTAGAACTCTTGGGGAACTAGTGTGCTACTAAACTTTGACTTAGAGTTTGCGGAAGTACTTATTTAAAATAAATAAAGTCTCATGTGCTTATCAAAACAACTTATTAAATTGGAAATCATAAAACTGAGGATGACATAAACTTTCTAAGCCTCTGCCTTGCCTTTCCTTGGGTCAAGTCCTGTCCTGTACCTCCATCCTCATAATCCTCACCCGGGAGGTTAAAAATATTGAAGAATTAGTCGAATACTCAATAAGCAACGCATCATACAGTAAACATAATAAACATAAGGTTTCTTGAAAAACATGCATACTCATAGTTACATACATAAATAATATGAACATGAACTTGAACTATGCATGAAATGCTTTAACTTGTCTTTTCTCTTGTCATAGCCCGGTACCCATTGTTGACCCCCGCAAGTTAGGATTAGCGAATCTAAGTAGATTTTGATTCTGCCCGTGGTAGCAGGTTGTGGAATCCATAAGGAAGACACATTGGATGCACTACTAGTATGTACAACCTGGCAATGTAATATGCCCATAACATATGATACCGTCTTCATATCATAGCATAGGCGGTTACATATCTTATCATTCATACTTCATCATAAGCATACTTGCATACTTGTCATATCATAGATCTCAAGTGAAATTGTGCCTTATCATATCATAGATTTCAAATGAAATTGCAGTTTTTCATAAAATGTCATTATACATGTTTCGTCATATAAAATCATGATTTTTCATAAATATTTTAATGCATAAATCTTCAAATAAAATCATACATGGCTTTTCATAAAATATCTTCATGCAACTAACGTGAAACTTATGTATAAAATCATGACATTTATAAATTTATCATGACTTGGGTACATATAAAGGGCCTTCCAATGGAGGCGTACTTACATAATACTTTTATAAAAGATATGTTGTTTACTGTACATACATGTAAGGGTATGATCATGCTACTTACCTCATAGTGCTAATCCAATGTTTCTGGAGTGCAACTGATTATCTATAAAATACACGCAACTTATGTAAATTTATAATTTATCACGCACTTCATAATTAAAACTTGAAATATTGAAATAATTATATTTTCATAAAGCCTAAATCCTCAATACCCTAAAATATCGTAACTCCCCAAATACTTGGTTTTCAAATAATTTCTCCAAATAACTACATAATCCAATTATTTTAGGCCATAATACTCACTGCACAACTTGAGAATTTGCACTTCATAACTCACAATTATTTACTTAAGCATCTGTAACCAATAGAATGAGGCATATAAGTAATTTGGCCTAAAGGTCTTCAACGATCTATATGATATTGAGAGATTGAAGAGAGAGAGAGGGGGGAAGAGAGAGATAGAGAGTACGGACGGGGAGAGTTTATTAACTGAGGGAACGGAAACTCACGCTGCTTCTTGTGAGGGAAAAACCAAGAGGTAGAGAGATAATCGAGGGGTCTTTTCTGATGTGGAGCAATGGCTGGTGTCTTGTGGAGTAGCCAGCCAACGGTGGTCCAAGGTGGTTGATGAACCAGCTATGGCTTCAAGAATTCCTGCTTGGACTGTGCAACAGTGCAACAACGGCCAAACGAGGCTGTGGGTGGTAGCTTCAGTCATCGGCATCGGAGGTGCAGTGGCTGGTTTAGATGTTCTGTATTTTTGTGAGCTAAAACAGTGGATGTTCAGGCTTCTTGTATGGTGGTGTTTGAGTGCAGGGAGGTTGTTGGCGCGGAGCAAGAGGGCACGGCTGGGCTTCGTTGCTTGGTGATTCAAGGTGTGTAGGGTGGCAGTGGTGTGGTTTGTTTGGTGTATGGATGCTGCTAATCTTGGGTGACGGAATGGTTGGCAACAGTGTTGGTGTGTGGGTCGATGGAATGCATGGCATTGAGCAATGTCTTGGGAGTTTGCTGCCCGTGTTCTGGCCGTGGCTTGGGGGAAAGAAATCATGAAGGCTAAGTTGCTTGGCGAGGAAATCTTCTGCGAAGAGAGTTGGTGTATGAAGTGCAGAAACCCTAGGCTTGAGGAAGGAAAGTAATTACGTTCATGAGTCTAAATATGTAGAAGATAGTGAGTTTAAGAAATTTTATTGTGAAGAGGACTCTAGAATTGTAATCGTGTATGTTTGGAATTGAACACTTTCATGGGCTCAGAGTTCAGGCCCTATTCCTCATGGGTTTGGAACCATAAATATTAAATGGGCTTTTGTCCCATTCTTTAGCCCAAAGAGAATCTCATAGTGCACTATAGTAATTTATAGGCCCGTGGTCTTTCCAAAATTACCCTATTAATCTTTGGACTTCTATAATTATTGGCCCATTAATATTCTCCAATAACTTCAAAAATCTTAATAGTTTGTGGGTTATTCCAATACAGCCCATTAAACTTATTTTAGGCCCATTAAATTTTCCATATTTTATCCCCAATAATATTGGATCAAGTCGTTGCAAAACCAATTCTCAAAGCTGACAACTTTGCAAAAGTGTTAGTGCCCATACTCAAAACGCAAGAACAACCAGCAATGATAAAGCAATTAACGAAACATAAAATACCACCACAGCCAGCTGGCCCAAGTTTATCTTTTGAAGCACTGTCAAATATTAAGGTTGAGAGTACTCAAGGGAGGCAAAATCCACTTGACCAGGATAGGTCTTTGAGTTAGGATTATGCGCCGAGAGATATGCAAAGAGTTGAGTACATTAGTGCTGACATTAGACACAATGGCTTTGGGCTTCAGAAGAGGATTTAGCTCATGAGCCACTTCTTAATCTTACCGATAATGGTAATGACAGTGGTATCAAATTCCTCAAATCTTGCTTTATTTCATGTTATACATAGCTCCCGAAAGAGAAGCGATGAAACAAATGAGCAATTAAATTGATAAGAACATTTGAAAGAAGACCACCAATGAATAGCAATGCTCTTCCAACAGCTAGAGCCCAAAAGGGTATGACCTACAACATAAAAGAAATAATGCCAAATGTTCTTTGCAAAGAGAACTTTGCGATGATTAGCATTTTCAATAGAACCCTCGGAACAAGAAAAGCATTTAGAAGCCATAGGAATCCCACATTGTTGAACTTTATGATCAAGGGGAATTCCATTATGCAAAAGTTTCCAGACTAAACTGAAATCTTGATAGGGAGGATATGATTCCAAACAAAAGGCAGTATCGGGTGGCAAGTGTTACCGAAAAAAGATTTCAAGCAGATTTAGAAGAAAATTTACCTTCATGAGGATGTTTTCCATATTCTACTATCACAATCGGACTGACGAAGGTAGTGATTCACCTCATGCAATAGAGAGATGTCCCCCAAATTAGAGAGCATAGGAGTATCCCAACCAGTGGAGAAACAAAAATCGTTTAATTGAATATAATTGTTGACATGGAAACCTTTCTAGGCCAAGGAACCATTCCCAGTCCAGTTATCATAATAGAAATTTAAAGCACCCTCTCTAATTTTCCATTGACTTTCTTGGTCAATGATAGGGAGATAGTGACATATAATTTGAGGACCGTGTCCATCCGAAGGAAGGAATCCCCTTATGCAGGCAAAACGCTAGTGGGAAGAAAGAAACCAGGCCAGCAATGTTAAGCAAAAAACGACGTAAGGTGAGCAGCACGTTGTGGTAAGCAAGGCCAGTACGAGCAGCATGAAGAGAACACGGCAACTAAAGAGATGCACCCCACACCGGGCGAGCAAAGGACTTGCCAACCATACTTAAGGTGAGCAACAAGCAATGGACGATCCAGTACGGAGTTGGGAATGCTCCGAGATAACATGAAGGAGCTTAGATGGTAGTAGGTGACGTACCCAGGGCCCATGCTCCAATGATGACATCCTAACAGAAGGACGCAATGGCAAGAGGAATATGGACCTGCAAGCCATATGCCTTGCCACAAAAGTAAGGCCCGATGCCAAATGGACGACTTTCATATGGAGACAGATTGCGCGCCTAGTTCCAAGGCGAATTGTAAGGATGTGCATGTCTTATCTCATCAATCCACTCGGATTATACCATTCTTCTGTCCAGTGTATGTGTGGATGACCAAAATTCTAGATCACTCTTTCAACCAATAGAAGTCCGAACTATCAGAATCGTGGCTGACAACCCTTCCGTATAAAAGGCATTTTGACTACTCTCCATTTCTTCTTTTGTTTGGGACTCCAAGGAGACTAAGAGCTTAGAGTATTCATCAACAAGGAGACCTATAGCCCCAACGCAACCGTAGTGTTTAGCTATGTTTGGATGTCAAACTCATCTCAAACCAATCATTAATGGGACCACCCACTACTTTTTTTAACTTCTCATAAAAAGTTAAACATATCTCAGTCTACTTCATACGTTTAAACACATTACTTCATACGTTTAAACACATAATCTCAATCTACTTCATATATTCAAACACATCTTAATGGGACCCATAAAATACTATTATTCACAGATCATCTGAGATTACCTCAGCAACCAAACGCAGCCTAGCCAGGTAGGTTTACTCCTAGCAGGTAATGTGGAGTAAATGTCTATGGGTATGTTAAGGATTTCATCTTCTACTTCTCACCTCCTCTCTCATGAAAGTGCATGTTTTCTCATTATGATCATTTACTACTTTGATGATGTGATTTTAAAGTGATGTGATTTCAAAGTGTACGTTGCTCATGGGATCGGGTTGAGTGATTCCCCATACCATTCTTGGCTGCATGTTGCCACATGTTTCACTCGGGTAGAGGGATATCCTGTGCTGATTAGGGTGGGACATGTTTGTGCTATTCCACATGATAACTTGGGTAAAGAGAGTCACCATGCTGATCAGGTGGAGTGATTCTCGTTTTGTTTTGATGGAAGTATTTCACGTGTTGATCGGGTAAAGAGATTCCCAATGTTGGATGGGTGGAGTGATTCCCCATTCTGTTTTGGTGGATGTATTTCACATGTTGACTAGGTAGAGAGATTTCCTGTGTTATGATGATTCATGATTACGCGGTTTTACTCAGAGGGTGATTCCTCGCCATACTTATGATATATTTGTTTTCATCAGAGGGTGATTCCTCGCCTTACTTATTTTATATGTTTTCAACCTTTATTTGAATGAAACTTGTGCTTTCATATTCATCACCATTGTCTTGCATTGTTAGTGCCGTTATGGGTTTTAACTTACTGAAGTTTCGTTAAAATCTCACATGGTAGCCCCACTATGGTTTCGCTCCTTGAAACTGTAGACTTTGATGCAAATGTAGCTTATGAGGGTTACCTCGAGAAAGAAAGGCCAGTGCAGCCTGGGGAATAGTCATGGGGGCCTATCCCCATTAAGTTGATAATCTTTGTAAATTTTAGGACGTTTATTATATGTAGACGATGAACAATTTATGGTGTTTTATATTTCGAGTTGGCGATGAACTAATGTTGGTATGTAATTATATTTGGGATGGAGGAATAGTGACTTATGGATATTTTTATTAATGGATGAGCAGTGTTTTGTTTCTCTGGTACTATTAGTGTGAGGCCGGTTTGGAGACAAGAAGTATTTCATCACATTTCATCTGATCATTACAACTTTTTCAAATTCCCACACAAAATATAATAAACAATTCAAATTTTTTCAGATTCCAAAACAATAATAATATTAAAACTCTTACCTATCAAAAAAAAAATAATAATAATAATATTAAAAAATAATATTCTAATAATATTTTATTTAACTTTCAACTTCCATCTCAACTTACTATCTAAATGGCACCTTAGTCTTCGACTAATACCCTTTACTTATTCCACTGTGATTTTGATACACGTATGCTTGGCATATGAGCGTGCAAGATTTCCACGAATGTAAGGAATGTAGTTGTTTGGCTACTTACCTTGTAGCTTCCGTCAGACTATTCCGGCGCGTAATTGATTGATTACCTTTAAAATAAACGCATCACCACATAAATTACTAATTAAACAATACTTTCTAATTTAAAACCTATAACGCTTAGATACATTTATCTCCTTCAAACCTAATATCTAGAAGTCACCTGAAGTAGCATTTCCCCCAACTAATTAAATAACCACATAACTCCTACAAGTCATTATATGATTGAACCCTAAAAATATTACTACACCCAAAACAACTAACCTCTCTTGATTTTATCATCAAACATTTCATTATAAAATAATTAAACACAGATGTAATTTCTCCGTAACATCGTCATTAAAAACGGGGTACCCATAAACCCAAACGTATATTGGTAACCACTATAGTCCACTTATATACAACACTAAAAACGTAAGTCCTAGCTTGTGACCTATTTAATCCTGTAAAGTTTCCAAAGAAGGTTGGTTCCCCTAATCTCTAAAGGCAGATTGGGCATTTGAAAATTGATTGCCTATAGTTTTATTAGGGAAATGGATGTAGCATGATGCAAGTGAAAGGGAGTCTATGGAGGTTGGAACTAGATGTGAAAGGTGATAGTTTGTTGGGATGGATAGAGTTCTAATGAGCTGAACTAGACCTATGGGGTTGGCGTATGGAAAATAAATAAATAAATTTGCTTGTGGGGAGCATTTAGGACTTTTTGACCATTGCTCATTTCAAGGAAGCATATGTGTCAGACAACTTGGTGCTTTCAATTGACTTTTCTTAATGAAGTGTGCAGTTTAAAAGAGTGGCACATGATTGTGAGATATATCTGTTCACCCATTTCTCTGCTTGGGTTATATTTTGTTTGGCTGAGTTAGGGTGGTGTAGATAAGATGCATTGCACCTTATCCAAGAGAGGGGTCTTTGAAGGAAAATTGTTATACAATGTGCTAGTTTGTCACGACATATGACTTTTCCAGGATAGATTATTTCATGGAGAAGGGCCCCTTAGAAGTGTCTTTCTTGTTTGGGTGATTTCACAAGGGAAGATACTTGCTTTAATGATTGGTTGGTGTTGTTTGTTCCAATATAATAGGGAATTTGTGGACCGTCTTTTACTCTGCTCTGTGGTATCTAACACTTTGAGGCTGTAATTTGTGTTTGCCCATCTTTGTGCTCTAGTTTGAGCTATTAGGACTTTCTCGCACTCTTTACTTTCTCTAACCATGTGCATCTCATGTATAACCTGTGTGTACTTAGTGCCTTTTGACTTATTAATAAAATTGACCTTATAAAAAATTGATGTATATTTTATAAAAAAAAATGATGTATATGGTATATAGATGATGATTTTCTCTCTCTTTCCTTTTGTACATAGTTCACATGTCTTTATATTTCTCTTATTTATCCTAATAACCCATGTATCTCAAACCCCATTCTTTTAAGATATTGGGCAAGTTATGCATTCTACTAGTTCCAAGTACAGCAAGGTGCATGCTTTCCTTTTCAAAAGAAATTTCACCTGATTACAATGATATTTCTCCAGATGGAAGGAGGCATTTTACATCTTCCTTTGCTTGACCCTTCTATGCGAGCAACACCTCTACCACCTTCAAAATGGAGAAAAAGATTGGAAGCAGTGGATGGAATTGATGATGCTTCACATGAGAATAGTAGTTCAAACTATATTCTGTTGGATGTGAGAAATGGTAGCTCCTCTTTTCTTTTTTTTTTTCTTTTTTTTTAATCAGATCTACTTGCTTGCAATTTCTTAACTTTATGTCTTCTCAATTTTGTATATTTTCAGAAGTTATACCTCCATGAGAATCCTAGTAAAAGTCCATTTAGTCTAGTAGGAGTTGAGTCCATTTCGTCCTACTGAGTCCTAGAGTATAGAGTCAATTGTTTGTTTATTTCAATTACTGTTAGCAATTATCCTAGTTAATATTTACGTGTAATCCTAGTTGAGTTTTGAGTCCTAGTCTAGTTGGTGTCTTGTTGTTGAAGTAATAGTAATTTGTAAGATTGAGTTCTAGTAGAAGTTGTGGTCTAGCTATCAAAGAATGTTTCCTGTAAGGCTGGAGTCTAAGAAAAACCCATCCACCCACTGAAAATTGCCTCTCAGTTCTATTTTTTCATAATGTAACACCAGAGAATACTTTGGGAATAATTGCCTTATTTTTTCTTACTTACACGATTCCTACTTATAGGAATTACAATAAATCTAAACTAGGAAAAAGAATAACTCATTAGTTACTTAATAAAGATATATTCCTAATTTATAATCATTGACTAATTACTGCCTAATTTACAGCTATACAACTT
>QGSO01000378.1:129437-144437 GCA_011037825.1 Carya cathayensis
AATGTTTATTTTTTCTTTCGGCTATTCCATTTTGTTGAGGGGTATCACGACATGAAGATTGATGAGAAATACCTTTTTCTTATAAAAAAGTTTTCAAAAATTTATTAAAGTACTATGTTCCATTATCAGATCAAATGATCCTAATTTTTGTTTAAAATTGATTTTCAATCATGTTGTAAAAATCTTTGAATAATGTTGCAACTTCAGACTTCTCGTGTATTAGATAAATCTAGCAAAGACGCGTATGGTCGTCTATAAATGTCACAAACCACTTTTTTCCTGACATAGTAGTAACCTTTGAAGGTCCTTGCACATCACTATGAAATAAATAGAATGGTTTTGATGCACGATAAGGCTTAGGAAGATAAGTTGCATGATAACTTTTGGATAGAAAACAACTTTCACCTTGAAAAGATGCAGAGTCTAAATTTTTAAACAATGATGGAAACATATGTTTTAGGTAGGAAAAACTAGGATGGCCTAATCTGCAATGCCAAACCATTATTTTTTCATGAACAGAGATAGAACTGATACTAGCTAGATTATCATCAAAGTAGTAGAGACCATTTATCATCCTAGCACCGCCAATTGTCCTCCTCGAGCGCTGGTCCTGAAAGGTACAATGAGATTCAAAGAAGGTAACTCAACAATTAGAATCTTTGGATAATTTGCTGATGGATAAAAGATTGCAGGCAAGTTTAGAAACATGAAGAACAGATTGAAGATCTATTCTTTCGGAGATTTTTATTAAGCCTTTACCTGCAATAGGTGAAAAACTACTGTCTGCAATTCTAACTTTTCCATTTCCAGAACATGCTGAATAAGATTTAAATAAATGGGAACAACTAGTCATATATGGTCAGAGGCTCCTGAATCAATGATCCAAGGATCGGATGAATTTAGACAACAAGATAGAGCATTAGGTTCATTACCTGTCTGAGTCAAAGAAACACTAGGAATACCAGATGATGAATTGGACTTTAGCTGTGTAAGAAGATGCTCCATCTGCTCTTTAGTAAAGTGGCTGACCTCGACTTCATTGGCAGTAAGGAAGGCTCGGCCAGATCTGTAACTAGGCTTGCTGCTCTTCCAATTTGCTGGTTTGCCATGAATTTTCTAGCAACTCTCCCAGGTGTGGCGTGGTTTGTTGCAATAATCACACCAAACACATGGTTTGTCATCATTCCTTCGCTGATAAGTGATGGCTTTGCTGGAATATGCATCGGCAGCCACTAAGGTGGAGCTTTCAGTCGCAACTCCGGGTCCTTTTTTGCCTAGCATCACATTCCTTCGACTCTCCTCTCTTCTTACCTCCGAAAAAACGTCACTAATTGAAGGAAAGGGTTGTCTTCCAATAATTCTTCCCCTTACTTCATCAAATTCAACGTTGAGGCCAGCAAGAAATTTAAAAATCTGGTTGTCCTCCACAATTTTCTTGTGATGAAGGCTATCTTCCATAGATTTCCATTCATAGGTATGGAATAGATCGAGATCTTGCCACACCCATTTCAAAGGGTTGAAATACTTGGTGACACTATCCTCGCCTTGACACATCTCACCAAGTTTGAGTGTCAATTTGAAAATTTGAGATTGATTACCCAAATCTGAATACATCTGGGTCACATTCTCCCAAAGCTCTTTTGCTGTTGGATAGCACATATGGTTAGAGCTAATATCCTCTTCCATGTAATTCACCAGCCCTGTCATGACCATGGAATTTTCAGCATCCCAAGTTGCATAAGCAGGATCATCTGTTGCAAGGGCTTTTTTTTCACTAGTCAAATAGCCCATCTTCCTTCTCCCCAGATGTACATGCGAACCAATTGAGACCATCGCAAAAAATTATTACCATTCAAGCTGATAGTGGTAATTTGAACAAAGTGAGACTCGGAGTTGGTTCCATTACCTTTTGACGGGTTTGTAGTAGAGGAGAATGGTGGGATAGCAGCGGACTCAATTGAAACATTAGACATGGTGCTACAGCCAACACAGAAAACTGGAAGGGAGGCAGCAAGCAATTTACCTGCTCTGATACCAACCAGAGAATACTTTGGGAATAATTTCCTTATTTTTTGACTTACACGATTCCTACTTATAGGAATTACAATAAATCTAAACTAGGAAAAAGAATAACTCATTAGTTACTTAATAAAGATACATTCCTAATTTATAATCATTGACTAATTACTGCCTAATTTACAGCTATACAATCTTGTTAATTACTGCTATACAATTTTGGTAATTAATTCTATATCTTTCTGATTTTCCAACGGTAACTTCATATTCTCTTGGGCAGCCAACAAATTAGTCTTCAGGGTTGGCATAATTTGATCCCTAGTCTTCAGCAATTCATCCCCTGCTTGATTGGGTGTTAACCCTGGAATGTATGCTTGTAATCTGGTAGGGAGCAATCCATATACAACTTCTTAGGGTGCAAGTTTTGTTGACGAGTGAAAGGAAGTGTCATACCACCATTCAGCCAATGCCAACCAATCAAACCACAGCCGAGGCTTATCACCAGAAAAGCACCTTAAAAAATGCTCTAGGCATTTGTTAACAGCTTCACTTTGACCATCACTTTGAGGGTGATAGGCAGAAGAGTAAGAGAGTTAACTCCTTGTAGCTTGAATAATTCTCTCCAAGAAGTGCTTGTAAAAGTGGACCATCTATCTGAAACAATTCTTTTTGGTATGCCATGTAGCTTAAAAACATTGTCTAAGAATAGAGAAGCTACCTTTGCTGCTGTAAAAGGATGTTTGAGGGCCATGAAGTGGGCATACTTCAATAACTTGTTCACTACTATGATGATAACAGAATAGCCCTTTGAAAGAGGCTAACCTTCAACAAAATCCATTGATACATCTGTCCATATCTGCTTTGGTACTAGTGAAGGTTGTAATAGACCTGCAGGGTGCACATTTTCCACCTTATTCCTCTGACACACCTCACACTCCTTGATAAACTTTTTAATCTCAGTTTTCAAGCCAGGCCAATAAAAATCAGCCCTTGCACATTGCAAAGACTTATGGAACCCTGAGTGGCCTGTAAAAGGAGTAGCATGCACAAACAAAGTGAACTTAGGAGAATCAAGGATATAAATCCTTCTCTTAAACAAAATACCATGTCTAAGAGTACAGGAAGAATTAGAGGAAGAACCCTCTTGAACTGAACTAATCTTCTGTTGCACCGCTTGATCCATGCCAAATGCATTTTTCAATTCTGCTAACCAAGTTGGAGTTGGGGAGGTAATTGCAGCCAAGATTACAGATTCTGCAATATTGTCCCTTCTAGACAAATTTTCAACCCCCTTGTATTCAATAGAGAACTCATAAACAAGTAGCTTAGACACCCACTTCTGTTGAGCAGTTGTACCCACTTTTTATTCAAACAAATACTTAAGCTGGGGATATTTAGAAACAATTTCCATCTCTCCTTTCCTAAAAACCAATAAATATTTAACTCAAACTATCTCACTACTATTCACAAACCATCTTATTACTATTCACAAAATTCTCATCTCATCTCATTCTCCAAGCATCCCCCAAGCTGTGATGGTCAGTTCTAACAATGAATGAACCCTCCAGCAAATATGGCTTCCATTTTTTAACTGCCACAACCAAAGCCAATAATTCTTTTTCATATGCAGAGAGTTGCAGGTTCTTACCTTTTAAGGCTTGGCTAAGGAAAGCAAGTGGTTTTTGCTCCTGCATCAAAACAGCTCCTATCCCACTACCAAAAGCATTAGATTCAATAATGAAGACTTTAGAAAAGTCTGGAAGTGATAACACTGGTGGACTTGAGACATCTAACTTTAGTTCATTAAATGAAAAGTAACTGCTTCACTCCACACAAATGAATCTTTTTCTAATAATGTTGTCAAGGGAGCAACCTTCTGGCCATAGTTCTTAATGAACTTCCTATAGGAACCTGTCAGCCCTAAGAAGCCTCTCAATGATTGACATTCTTAGGTACTAGCCAGTTATAACCATAGAATCTAACTTTTTGGGATCAACCCTCACTCATTCCCTTGAAATCAGATGACCCAATAGTCAATCTCAGAGCATGCAAATCAACATTTGGACTTCTTAGCATAAAGCTGATGGGTTTCCAAGGTCTGCAAAATAGTGGCTAAATGTTCCAAGTGAGACTGCAAGTCCTTGCGGTAAACAAGAATGTCATAAAAAAATACAATGACAAATTTCCCTAGGAAAGCTTGAATACATCATTCACTAGACCTTAGAATTTAGAAGGTGCATTAGTGAGTCCAAAAGGCATTACAAGGAACTCATAATGCCCTTCATGTGTCCTAAATGCTGTCTTGGGATTGTTCTTTCATATGAATTTGGTGATAGCCTGACCTCAAATCCAGTTTTGAAATAATAGTTGAACCAAAAAGTTCATCCAATAATTCATCCACCACAGGTATTGGATACTCGTCTTTAACAGTAGCCTTATTCAACACCCTATAGTTGATGCACATCCTTTATGATCCATTAGTTTTTCCTACCAGCAACACAGGAGAGGAGAATGGAGACTGACTTGGTTTGATCACCCTAGATCTTAACAGTTCCTTGAGAATTTTGTCAATCTCACTCTTGTGATAGTAAGGATACCTGTAAGGCCTCTCACTCACTGTTACAGAACCATGCTTTAATGAAATCTGGTGGTCATGAGACCTTGAAGGAGGTAAACCTGCAGGTTCTTGAAAAACGTTATTAAATCTTTCCAACAATTCAGAAACAACCTAACTACTTTTATCCGTAGATTCTTGAGTCTCCTATGAAATCAATTGTAATAACAAACCCATATGCTCCAATTCTGAAATTCTACACATCTCTCTATCATCAATCAGACTACTGCAAGTAGAAGTAATGCCCTTCAGACATGTTAAACTGCCATTATAAGTAAATTTCATTTGTAACTTCACAAAGTCCCAAAGAATAGAACCTAACGACAATAGTTATTGTACACCCTACTCTACATCACACCCTCCCAATGACAGTGTAAAAAATCAATTGTAAAAGGTTGTACCTTGTATCTGTACCCCCACTAAAGCACTCTTCCCTTCACTATTCAATACTTCACCATTGGCTACCCTCACTTGAATCGAGTGAGAATTTTGAATAGACAGATTAAATTTGGAGGCTACTGAGGTATCCACAAAATTGTGGGTACTCCCATTGTCAATTAAGATGACTACTAACTTCTTTTTTAATTGCCCCATTACTCTCTTAGTTTTAGGGCTCGGGCTACCCTTCATAGCTTGAAGTGAGATTGAAGCAATCTCACCACACTTCTAACAAATCCTCTTCAACATCTATCACTTATTCCTAGCTACCACTAACTTCATGTTCACTACCCTCAAAACACTGCATACCCTCCAATAAATACAATTTGGGCCTGATGCACTTATGGCCTTGATGCCACTTTTCCTCACAAAAGTAACAAAGACCCTTCCTCCTCCTTTCTTGCATCTGTGCTTCAATTACTTTTTGATATGGCAACTTAGCCACTGACTGTGTTTTAGGAGTGCCTAGAATAGACCCAGTTTGATTAGGCTTAAACCCACTAGATCCCGATCCTTGCTGCACAAAATCTACAAAGCCACTCTTCCAAGGCTTCCTCGTACTCCACACATATTGTTCTTGTATTTTTGCTAAACCAAACGTATCATTTAATGTTGTGGGATTTAACATTCTAACAGGAACTCACACTTCATCCCTTAACCCACTCAAAAAGCAACTAAGTTTATTCTTTTAAGATATACCCCTAATCCGATTGGAAAGAAGTTCAAACTCAGCTTTATATGCTGTAACAAAACTAACCTGTTTGAGCCATGTGAGCGCTTCCATTGGATCATCATATGGAAATGACCCAAACCTAATTTGAATAGCTTGAACAAACTCTTCCCATGAGTGAAAAGTTCCTGCTTCACTAGCATCTTGGAACCAAATTAACTCATCTTCATCCATATGGAATGATGCTATGAAGATTCGTTGCCTAGGAGGAACTTGATGATACAAGAAGTATTGTTTTGCTCTGTAAATTCAAGCTGCTGGATTCTTGCTCCCAAATCTCGGAAATTCCAATTTAATTCCTTTTGTAAAACTGTTGCCAATCGCTCCCAATGTTGAACCTCACCCACACCCTCTTGAATATCAACATTCCTCACAAAGCTGTGAGCCTCCTAAAAATTTCTTGCTGTTGGAACCCACAGAACCATTAAGGGAAATTCTTGAAATCTTTTATAGCATCTCATTAAATCTCTTTTCTTGATTTTCCCTATCCACACAAGCAATTTTTTGATGTTGGACTAAAATTGCAATCGTATCCTCTAGTTACTTCTGTTGCCTTTCTTGTTGCTGTCGAAGATGATTAATAGAATCCATAATCTGTGCATAAGATCGAGTACCCTCTGCCATGACTACTGATACCAATTATAATGGGCCCTTTAGTTGACTAATTTGAGATAGTCACTCTCCAAGAAACAAGAGAGAGAGAGAGATGTTGAATGCAATTATGAGAGATGATCTTCCCTTTCATTTTCCTTCCATTTATAATGACTCTGCATTGGCTATACGACTGCGTTTCACTAGTTTACAAATCTACTGCCTCAAAATGGTGTCACACTATTTATTACAAATTCTGTATATGTAAAACGACACTGTTGCCATTTAGGGAAAAACGACACCGTAAGCTTAAATTCTAAGGACTAACTGCCACTTTCTTTCCTTCTTTACACCTTCAGCTGCTGTTGCCCCTTTCACCCAAATTCATTCACGACCTCCAGCTGCTGCTGCTCCTTCAATCGGCCTCAATCCACAACCCATGACAAATTCATATGGGATGGCATTATTGAGTAGTTGGATCTCTATTGGCTGGATTACAATAATAAGGAGAAGAATCATTGAAAACATTAATCTCAAATGAAATTATTTTTTATCCTTAAATTATAGAGAATTGATATTATTCCTTTCATAGGATTGCCTCGTCAACATTTGTTATTTTTCTTAAGAACAAAAAGTTTGTAATCTGGAAAATCCTGCTCGTTACTGAGATTATTTCAGGTATCCATATATGATACAAATTCAATCCAAACAAAGATGGTAACTTTTTATGTTTTTCAATTGAATAATGCTACAACCTAGTCAATTCAGCCAAACTACACACAGATTATATAATCTGGTGGCATATTTGACAATGGAATCTACAAGACTGTTTCCATCAGAGTTGGCATATTCTACTAATGGGCTGATGAGCCTTAAAAAAAACTTAGCCTGTTTTTCACAGATTTTGTCTTGGATTTGCAAGACTTGTTTCTCACAAAGATTTCTGCAAAGCAAGCTAAAAATTGCTATATAATCCAATGTCATGATGATAGATCCAAACAGCTTTCTAAGCTAAAATGGGAACTATGATAATCTTTTCAATTTTTTTTTTTTGTTTTTTTTTTTGGTTGGGGGGTGGGGGGGTTAGGGCTGAGCAAAAGTCGGGCTACGCTCCGACTCCAACTCCATGTCGAAGTCGAAGTCGGAGTTTTTTTTAGTCTGAAAGTCGGAGTCTGAGGTAGAGTCGGACCGACTTTGAGTCTACTATGATCTAACTCCAACTTCCCTATCCGACTCCGACTTTGCCATCCGACTCCAACTCCAATATTGTACATGTGAAGAATATATGTATTATTCTATATATTAATTATAGATTTTTTTATATAAATAGAACTTATATGGTTAGTTAAATTTAGTAATATACTAGTAAGTAGATTGAGTTAATTATTATAAAATAATATACTTATACCATAATAATATAAATAGACTAAATTGAATAATAATAGTTTAGTATATGTAAACAACGAACATCATATAATTACTACCATGTAATACTAATGTATAATAACAAGTAATTACTAAGTTACATGTCATACTTATCAAAAATATGATAAGTATTACTTATGAAAAAAAAATAACATGTAATACTATAGCATAATAAGCTAATAACATGTAATTAAACACTATAGTACAAGTCTATAATAGGAATAAGTTAGATACTAGTATAGTACAAATATGATACTAATGTATAATAACACTAGTATAATAACATGTAATAGTAAGTCTAGTACAGAATTAAGTTAAACATAAGGACACTATTATAATAACTTGTAATTAAACACTATAGCATAAGTCTATAACATGAATAAGTTAGACACTAGTATGGTACAAGTATAATGAGTGAATAAAATGTAATACTAATGTATAATAACTTATGTGAACCCGCGGAATTGAAATCTCTTGAACCCACAATCAATTTGAAAATTCACCAAAGAAAGCCAAAATCAAGCCAATGGATGGAAGAATCTAGGCCCGTTGAGGAAATCATTTCAAGAACCTAAATTATATTAAAATCTAGACCTGTTGAAGAACCTATCTCAAGAACCCAGGTTATAAGGAGGAACGCCACAAAGGTTGTGATTTACCTTTGATAAGTTCATGTAGAATTATAGAGAGATTTATGTTTGAGGATCTGTTAGCAATATTAGGGGCTAATATCTAGGAGATCTACAGCTAACAGATCAGTTTTTCTTATCCCATGATTTTAGGAGATTTGGTAGTCTGTCACCAAATCTGTAGATATTAGTTTCCTGTTTTATAGCTTTCAGTTTTTAGGTAGTTTTGATTTCCTTTCTAGATTAGCTGTAAATATCCCTAAAATAGATGAGCATTATCATCTATTTAAAGAGGGGCCTGTATCCTTATTTTCGGAATAGTGGAATATTACTCTTTCCTTCCACAAACAAGAGTTCAAAAGTTCAATCAAGAACAAGAGGAGATAAACTCAACTCACAATGAATAAAATTCATCAATTTTCATAAACTTTGATATATTCTTAAAATAAGGCAACCAAGAGTATTTAAACTAAACCTAATTAAAACCCTAGGCTAAAATAAACCCCCATCTCCTAAAAATACCCCTGAATGAATAGTGCCGCGGCTACGGTGCACGACTACAGTAACTTTGCCTTTTGAAACCCTAAAACAAAGTAAAACATATGTAGGCCAAGCATCCTCAAGCCCAATTATTCCAGACTAATTCCTATAACTAATAAAATAAGCTCTTTTAATGAGATAAACAAGTCCAAAGCCTTCAATCACATAAACCTAATAATAGGCCATAATTTATGTTGCACTCTTCCATTACTTGTATCACGTGGAAGAGAACTGGATCTCTTTCTCTCTAGCCCATCTTGAATATTGGGCTCTTGCTAGACTCGTTCTAAGTGGATTTCACCCATCTTTGCATAGCTTCCTTGATCTTCTTAGCTCTTGATTTTGTAATTGCCTCATTTGGACCTTGTAAAGGATCTTTACGACTTGGTCCACCTTGGTGCCCATCATTCCCCCTCTCCTCAAAAGGATTCGACCTCGAATTTTCACCTGCATCAAAGGGAAAAAGGTTAGTAACATTGAAAATAGTAGAAACATGATACTTACCTGAAAGATTCATTTGATATGAATTATCGTTAATTTTATCAAGAATTTGAAAAAGTCCATCCAAGCTACTTCTGTCATCAATAGATGAAGGCATTAAATCAAAAGGATTAAGTGGATTAATGCCATAAACAACTTCAAAATGTGAATAAGAAATAATAGAATGCATGGTCCTATTATATGCAAATTCTAATAATGACAATTGATACTCTCGCAAACGTTCATGCAACAATTCAATGAATGGAAAATGATACTCCCACAAACCTTCATGAAACACATCTAAAGTCTTCCTTACTCCAAAATGACCACTCTAATTATATGCGACCTCAATGAATGGCAAACCATACTCCCCAAAAGTGTTCATGCAATATGCCTAAATTCTTCTTTACACCAAAGTAACCACTCCAACTATATGCAAACTCAATGAATGGCACTCAATACTCCCACCAATGGTCATGCAACACTTCTAACGTCCTCTTTGCACCAAAATGTCCCATCAAAGCACCTCCATGTGCTCCATGCACAAGCAACTCACACATAGAACTATTAGGTACAAAAAGTCTACTCTCTGTAAACAAGTACCAATCTAGTCTATAGAACTTACCAAACGATGATTTCTCACATACTCCATACACACTATCAAAGTCATTATCATTAGCATGTAATTTCTTATCATTTTCAAATCTCAATAACTTTGCATCCAAAATGTAGATAAGGACATACCTTCTTGCTAAAGCATCAATTATAAAATTTTCCTTACCTTGTGTGTACTTGATTACATGAGGAAAAGTCTCAATACATTCCTCCCACTTGATTACATGATTACTAGTATAATAAATTATATATAAACACTGATGTATAATGACACTAATTGTTAGAACTAATAATCAATGCTAACAATTATAAAAATCAGAAATAAAAAACCATAGGGCTGAAACAAAAATTAAGATTAAAATTAAATTTAATGTTTAAAAAAACAGGGTTTAGTTTAGGGTTTAGAGAAAAAAAAAAAGCCCAAAATGGTGGGGGGAAATTGGGTTTAGAAGCCCAAAACCAGAGCAGCCCAGCCCAAAAGGTGCTACCAGACCAAATTCAGTCAAAACAATGTCCTTTTTCCTAAAAAAAGGGCACCGTTTTGGCTTACTGTTTCTACTCCCCCCCCCCCCCCCCCCCCCAAAAAAAAAAAAAGTAAAGCAAAACGGCATCATTTTATAGAAAAAATGGTGCCATTTTGACTACACTGACTACATTTCTACCCAACCCCAACCCCCCACGCAACCTCACCCTCATTTTCATCTCACTCAGATTCTCTTAGAAACCCTAGGTCCTAACTCAGCCCGTTGCCTCTCTTTGTCTTCTCCCGCCAAGCGGCCGTCGATTGACTCCCCCTTGCCGTCCAACTCACTCTCACTCTCTATCTCACTCACTCTCTCTCAAAGATCTGCGGGCAACCAACACCATCAAGCATAGCCGATCAAATGACGGAGCACGTGGATATGGAACCGGAGCAGCCAACACCATCTGCCTCTATATCTGTCTCTCAAGTCTCGATCTGTGATTGGGTGGTTGCAAGTTGTGATTGGGTTTAATTTTTGGTTTTAAGAGTTTACATATGCATTTTGGTTTTATTTTTGGGTGATTGGGTGGTTGCTGGTTGTGATCTGTGATTGGTTGGTTGTGATATGTGGTTGGGTGGTTGTGGATTCGACTCCGCTCCGATTTCAACTCGACTTGTTGTAGCAGAGTCTATGGTGGTCGGAGTCGGAGTTCAAATTAGGGCATACTGACTTTGATTGAATCGGTTCTCACCCTTGGGGGGGGGGGGGGGGTTAATTCCAAACATATCCATTGACTGGGTTACAATAACCTACTTACCCAAAGAGAGACAGGAGAATACATTCAGAAATAAGGGGAGAAAGTATGATTACATTGTCGGTATGGCCATAATGAATGTTTAAGGTCACCTCCTTCCATGCATGTCTAAGTGTACCTATTTTCATAGCGGGTCGTAGATCATGCATTTTTTGTGTTGTCATCATTCTGTTCTTGTTATTGTAGTACTCAAAACCTATAATAGTTTTCAGGTTCATAATTCCAATTGAATTTTGAAGATTTTGTGATTGTCTGTAATCAGGTTATGAATGGGATATTGGTCATTTCTCTGGAGCTCAACGACCTTCTGTAGACTGCTTTAGGAGCACTTCATTTGGGCTATCGCCGATACAGGTATGGTGAATAAATCCATTTTTCTGCAAGGATGGGCATTAGAGGTACTTATAACGGGTGGTGGGTTTTTCTTTTGTGTGTTGTTGTGGGTCGGGGGGGAGGGTGGGGCGGGAATCATAGATAGAGGGAAGTAGGGAAACGGATGGTAAGATTTGAACTTACCCCAACCCTACCCTACACTTTCTCCATTTAAAGCACAAGTGGCTGGTCAGTATAGGGCATAAGCTATACGGGATTTTGTTTCATCATAATTATCATGGCTCCAGTTCATTTTAATTCTCTATGCATCTTTTCTTTGGAATTTTCAGAATTCAAGCATGCCTCCTCGTTGGATCTCATTGTGGAAAAAGTAGAGATTATCCTTTTATGATATGCTGAATTTAGAGACCCTTTTAAGTGTAGCAATATAATGCACTAATGTGTATCTTTCTATATCCTCTTAGCCTTAACTTCTAATTTTTCAAGCTATGGATATCATTTTTGCATTTATTGGTGTAAATGTGTAACAACACCCGATTGCTGTAGGGTTAGGAATGCCATATCAAAACATTACATAGGACGGGTAAAAGAGATCCATAAATCATAATACCTCAAACATAATCGATGACTTTATTAAAGCTTAATAATAATTGAAGCAAAATCAAATAGAACAGAAACTTAAGAGAATATCCTCAATGTCATTTTCTTCTAACTAAACCAAATTCTAGGTAAATGGTAGATAAATAGATACATCATACAGTAACAATGTGCACTTGGGTAAGCCAATCTTGTGTGCATGTTTTGCTATCACAAGGATCCCGGTTTTGTTCCTGTAGCCCCAGATGAAACTGTGTCAATGATATATGGACATCACTCAATAAACTAGGTAGTCTTGGGTAAGCCAATCTTTACGGACCATACAAGATGGCTGCCCCCTACCCCGCTTTTAGAGAGTCACATTCAAATTCTTTTGCATGCAGTTATAGAGTCACATAATTTTCCTTTGCTTTTCATTAAGTGGCAGAGATATTTATAACATTTTCATTTCATATCACATAGCAGGAGCATGCTAGTAACATCATTTAGATTCAAACCCTTTTTCATGTAGTATTGAGTGCATAAAGAGGGCTACCAAAGGAAGGCTAAATTGCATTGGAATAAGTGGAACAATTTCTGAAAAACATTGCATTGACATTTGAAAGAAAGTAAAGTATATGCTCATATCTAGTGAGATTCTTTCCTAGTTTACACAATACCAACACTTCCTTCACAACCTAGGGAAACATTCATTACCACTCCTATCCGCTCATGCTTATGCTAATGTTTGAGTCCTTTTCATACATATGCTTTTGGACACTTGAATAATTATTTTATTGCTGAAAAGCTTGTTGCAAATATCTTTATATTTACCCTCTTGGCTGAATAGCATTAGGTATCAAATATAAAGTCATTTAGTCTGCATATGCCAATGTTTAAATCCCTAAAATGTTAATTGTGCAAGGGCTAACGGCAGCTTGTTTTTGACATCCTTTAGCCACTCTAAGACCCCTTTTCAAGTATGTTATGGGCCGTAAAAGTGAATTTTTAGGCGTGAAACTGCTAAATATTTGTGTCCATGTGAGTGTGTGTGTGTGTGTGTGGATAGGCCGCGTAACCAGCCTGTATTTGTGGAGTTTCACTCATCTTGACCCCAAAGTATGCCTCAAACTTGGGAAACTTGATTCATTGCAAGGATGACTCATGGGGGGTACAACCTATGGTCTTAAAAGCTTCAAATATAAAAAAGAACTGAATCTAATTGGCTTCTTGCCAAAGACAGAGCCCTCTTCAGGTTTCTCTTGCTTCCCAATTTTTGGAAACAAAATTCTCCCTCCCATTGTCCTCACCGGAGGGAGGGAGCTCCGGTGTCTCCCTGCCTCCTATCCTTCTCTATCTCTAGATCATCTTCCTATCCTTTGCTTTTTTGCCTGGTTTTCCTCCCCATTCCATGCTTTTTTCACTTTTTGTTCTGGTCATTACAAGTCCAAGCTCTCAGCCCATTTTCTTCCCAAACTTGCGCCACCAAAAGAGCCATCAACCAAAGACCCAACAAGCCCACCCTCTTTCGGGTGAGAATATCGTGGGTGTCAGCATCACCAGCATTGCCTTTTCCGACCTTGTTTTAAACTGTTTTGCAGAATCAGCTTTGCCTGGGACTGTTTCTTACATTTTTCTGTTTCCAAAAATATTCTCCTTTTTGCCACTTTTTTCTCCACTTTCCTCCCTTTTGGTCAGAAGGAAAGATCTGTGGTTCGCTACAATCCACTTTTCTATAACCATGACTCACCCTGTCAGTGGTTTTACCAACCGTGAGTTCATTCCACGCGACCAAACCAGCCCCATGACCAGATCGCGTTGCCCACGTCCTACTGCCCTTAATAGCATCTTGATGGGATATGTTCCTTTCCAGAGAGATAGTCCACTGTCATCTATTGTGCGTCAAGCAGGCGTCCTTACTTCCCTTTCTGAGGATCTAAAGGAAATATGATGCACTACAGCAGTCAAGTGTAGTGCAACATCAGTTGTTGCAGCTTTCAAATGCAGTAACTGTAACAACCCAGGTCAGGTGGCAATGAAAACCTGGGGGTCAACGGCACTTTGAGGAAGCTTTGGCATGCTGAAGGGAAGTGAAAGAAGTGTAGGGAGATTAGGGTTGAATACGAAGTCGTGTAGGGATGGGCCATGTGATGGGCTGCATGGTGAAATGGGCTTTTTTTTAACATTAATTTTAGTGTTTAATGAATGTGTTAGTCAGTTTGTAAGGACTTGGTCCATTAGGCTTATGGGCTGCCAGGCCGTTAGTGTTGGCTTGTTATTTTCTTAGATGCACCTGCAGGTAACCTTTGCTTTCTCTACCATAGACAGTTACAGAGAATCTTGTATATCTCTCTCGTCAGAGATGATTTCCAGGGTATGCAAATACAATGCAGTTTCTCTAATTCTCTCTCACCATTCATCCCTAACCCCATCCAATATCACCGGCATGTTACAATTATCCAGGGCCAGCCTTTCCTTGGCAACTGCTCAGGAGGGTTATGGCAGAAGGAACAAGGCTTAATCAATTGCAGGATGGCCTGAATGGCTTTAAAAAGGCTACTGAGTCAGGTGAAAACCTTTGAAGCAGAGATGCTGGCCGTCAAGAGGCAATCAGATTCTGTTGTTCAGCAACTTGCAGCCCTCACACTGGAACTGGAAAAGAAGAACAAGGAACTTCAGCATCACGATGACGATTCAACATTGGGCAATCTCCACAGATCTGAAGGGTTTGGAGA
>QGSO01000378.1:149437-165648 GCA_011037825.1 Carya cathayensis
AAAAGGCTACCAAAGAAGGCTACATAGCATCGT
Source organism: Carya cathayensis (assembly GCA_011037825.1). Taxonomy (NCBI): domain Eukaryota; kingdom Viridiplantae; phylum Streptophyta; class Magnoliopsida; order Fagales; family Juglandaceae; genus Carya; species Carya cathayensis. Next base: position 149,471 of record QGSO01000378.1, read on the forward strand.
AATATGTGAACTAGTTTTAGAGAAACATAACATCATAATACAATATGCTTCCCTTATTGCTAGTAGCATCTACGGGGGACTCAAAACACAATCATTGTTCAATAACTTTTCATTGTTCAGATGAAGATTCTCCTCAATGATACGATCTAGGATGCTCTCATGCAAACCACACTTGAGCTTCTCAAATATTCTTTTCCACTTCTGTGACTAGGTAGGTAACAAAGTGGGACAGCTTGATAAATTTAGTAGCATATCATTCATCAACATCACCTGGACTATGTTTGCAAATTGTCCAGCCTTCACCTCCCGAAGATCCCTAGGGAAGAAGCTTTCCCAAAAAATCTTCTTGAAGCGTTCCCACGTAATTGGTACTCATTTTCCAAGCTCTTTCTGTAGGAGACCCCTCATTGGGGCCCGCCATTAATCTGCATCATCCGCCAAGTTAAAGGTGGTGAATTCCACATTCTGCTTGTTTGTGCAGTTCAAAGCTATGAAGATCTTGTCTGATCTCCATGGGCATTTCTTGATATCCATGACATTTGACTTGCTGTCAAATGTAGGAGATGTTGATGGGTGAATTGCTCGAATATGCACCCAACTTGAGGAACCCTTGCTCCCATGACTTGGCTGTTGGCAAATGCTTCAATGAGACGTGGAGTGGCAGCAGCAAGTGAATTGAAGTTATCTGGAACATACTGGTTCTCCTATTCAGTGCCATCTTGAAATTAGTTTAAACACACATCGTGGTTGAAGCAAACAAACAAATAAACTACTGGACTCTTGAACGCTCCAAGACACATTCTAGGTAGCCTAGTCCTAATGTCTTTTCTCTTAAGTCAGAAGTCAGTCTAAAGAATCTCTTAACCTGGCTCTGATGCCAAACTTGTAACACCCCTTTGTTGTAGGGTAAGGAATGCTGCTATAACTTATCTTTTACACCATGATAGAAGATCCAACATAAAAGATTACCATAAATGGAAAATACAATATAATAATTGCTTAATATTGGAAGGAGAATAACATCATATTATATGATGCTTGTGGTGCACTTGTACTTTGCTTGAGTAACTGGGCTTCTGGTCTCAGTGGTACCCCTTTAAGGCTGACATTCGTTAAAGAATTTCAAGAAAGTCATATGATATGATGCTTTTAGTCCATAGAAGTAGTGCTATAAAATGATTTTCTTGAGCTTTTGTCGTTATATCATAACTAAGGTTTCCATGCTTGTGTTTTTTTTTTTTTTTTTTTTGTTGGATTAGTCCACAAACATACTATAGTTAATTTTGAGCATCATTAAATGGGGCATATTGGAACTCAACCCTTTGTACTACTCTGTTTACAACTATTTGTAAAATCAAAGGCAGTAATGCAAAATTTGAAATTCAAATAAGATGGAAAATACAAAATTAAAAAAATTATATTACTGAATTGGCATTGTCACATTGACCAATAGTAAAATGGGTTGTAAAATAGTTATGACCGTAACATTATTATCTTCTTCTATTAATGGCTATGAATGCGCTTCATTTTGTCCCTGTTTCTGATCTTCCAGAATGTTGCATCAGATCCTTTAGCAAATGCTGACAAAGAAAATACAGACATATTGATGTATTGTACTGGAGGTATCCGTTGTGATGTATATTCTACAATTCTGAGGTAACTGGCTTCTCTCTCTTCTCCTGTCCTAAAATTGGCCCTTCTATGATCAATCTCTCTCTTCTGTATTTCCATTCTTTCTGAGAGGACGGATATATTGATGTATTGTACTGCTTCATGTTACACTGCTCGCTCATAACACTTAGTTGCTTGTGCACATAATTGGAAATAGTCAAATGACTTGATGCATTGAGCAATTTCACCCTGGGGTAAAAGTTATCAATCCTTTTAAGAAGTTTGAGTCATGCAATTGTTATAAGGCAGATGAAGTCATGGTTAGAACCATCAAGCACCACGTAGATTGTCAGATCGGATATGGGTATTGGCCTGTGATAGCCCAATTACACTAGGACTAAATCATACCCGCAAATAACCCAACCATAAAGTGCATTGCATGGACACATTTTCCTTCCTATTGAAAAAGTTTTCTATGCTGATATTAGTTGTGATTTACTTCAACCTATTTGTATTTTCCTGTGCTAGATTCGAAGTTGTTCTTCATATATTGATCTACTTTGACAACCTAGAGGACCATTATGAATGGTTGTGGTCTGTCTGCTTCCTTTTTTTATTTGTGCTTGTCCCATTATGAAGCACAAATCCCTCTGCATTGCATGTCTGTGTGAAGTGTGGGCCTCTCTTCATCAGAGTGGCTGAGATATGGGATTACTATGAAAACTTAATCAAAGAGAGATAATAAAATAATATTGGGGGCAGGACCGTACCTTGTTACTGTTGCAAGATTATTCGATTCTGCCTCTTTTCCCCCAAATTTAAGAGTTTTATGTTTTTCAAATTTTGTGTGCTAGACAAAGGGGCTTCCAAAATGTGTACTCCTTGAAGGGTGGTGTTTCTCATTATTTAAAGAATGAAGGTCCTGAAAAATGGATTGGGAATTTGTTTGTGTTTGATTCCCGTCTTTCTCTTGCCCCTTCTGCCTGCAAGCCTGAAGCCATTGTTAAAGCAGCCAGGAATGAAGAAGTTTCTGGTAGTAATACATTTGCCAGATGCTACATATGTGGTTCTCAGGTTGTTGAGCTAAGGCATCGTAACTGTGCAAATCTTGACTGCAACCTGCTTTTTCTGTAAGCATCCTTCTCTTTGTCCTCTCTAACCCCAAATTTACAATCTCCAATGAACCCTTTCACATTATATGCATGTGAACTCAGTGTTGTCACCTTGAACAATGATCCTGGCTGTTATGATTTTCAAAGCATGTGTTTTGCATCTCAAGTAAGTTAACTTGTGACATGGAAATAGTCTTTTAGAGTGACCATAGTGAATGATTCTTAAAAGACTTAATCCTAATGGATTTAGTTTTTGACTGATGTCTATTTGATGATTCGAAGATAAATTTCAAGATCTTGAAAATCCTAAACCATATGTAGAGTCTTTGTGCATTTCATCTGTACCATTGTTGGCATGCAAGAACTTGGGGGAATTTTATATTCTGTCTGACGGAAAAAGCATTTTTGTTGGTAGGCATAATTTCTTCTTCCATCTCTAGTTATTAAACATGTTTATGTTTTACTTTAAAAAATACATTTGCTGCTTCATTGCTTGAAAGTGAAAATTGAAAAACTCTGTTCTCAGTGTAGAAAACAAAGTAATGAAGGATCCAAGTAGAAATATTTTGTATAGACATGGGGGTAAGAACCACATAAGGTCATTATTGAATGGTATTAATGCGGGGGAGTGGTGGTGTACAAGGCGGTGTTTGAGAGACCAGCCTGTTTTCTGGTTACTTAGAACCCTTCAAGTGAGCGCAGAGTCACTTGGGCGAACAATGCGAGGGAAGCTGGCAGTGGGTTTGAGTCTGCCAGGGCTGCTGGTTACCTGTAGACATGGTGCCTTTGAACTGTGTCCTGTGCCGGTGAACAAGAGATCTGTGTTAAAATGACTTGGGATGCAACTGCCAATGTTGTTCTTGATTATGTAGCTCGCCCTACTGGTGCTGAGCCGAAGACTGACTCTCTCACAGCCCCTTCAATCTCCACCTGTTCACGTTACTGATAAAAAAAGAATCTCCATTTGTTTGTGGTAGTGGGTTTGAGGAAATTTTGGCACCATCAACAGCTCTCCCGATGGGCAGTGTTTTGTAGTTGGGTCCTCTGGAACTTTTTTCATGTCGTCAGGTTGAGGATGAACAGAAGCCATAAGGCGATGGCCAAAGATGTATAAGGATATGCAATTTGTGATGAGGGAAAGGGATTGTGCATGAATTGGAGTCCAAGGGAGGGAGGAGGCTGGTGTTGATCCAGTTCCTCTTTGTTCCTTGCCATTGTGTTTCTACATCTGGGGGCTTCGGGATGGATGCTTCAGAAAGTGAAAGATATTCAAGGTTGTGTGGGAATCTCTTGAGAATACTTTGAAGAACAATTTCGGGCATTAGTCATTGCTATTGGTCGGGGCATTCTCTCTCTTTTAAGTCAGCCACAAAAGAGATAGAGAGTTAAAGAAACTCACTTGTATGATAAACTATGATGTCAAGGAGGGAAGTGCAAGTCTAGAAAGGTCCAAAGGTATAGGGCAACAAACTTGATTTTATGAATTCTAGGTTTATTTCATGGGGGCTGAATGACTTCAATAAGCACTTCCATATCAAGAATTTGCTTTGCTTTTGGAAGGTGGATATTGTATGCTTGCAACAAAGAAGGTTGAAATTAGTTGATGGAAGCGTTACTAGTAGTGGGATTGTCCATATGTGGGATGGGCTTTCCTTGCTTCTAAAGGGGGCCTCGAGTGGAGTCCTTGTGATGTGGGACAGGAGGGTTGTGAAGAGTATTGGTGATTACTTGGCATCCTGCGCTTTCAAGTTTATGGAGGATGGATTTGTGTGGGCTTTTGCATGTATTTATGGACCAAATGTGGATAGCAGCAAGAGAATTTTGTGGGATGAGATTGTTGGTTTGTTCAGCTGGTGGATATGCCTTGGTGTATTGGTGGGGATTTCAAAGTCACTTGGTTTCCTAGTGCTGGTCTTAGTCAAGTCATGACAAAAATTTTCTGAGTTCATCTTTGAGTTGGAACTCTTGGATTTGCCCCTTGTGGGGGGGTCCATTCACGTGATTCATTACTTGGATTTGGTCTAGATTAGATAGATTCCTGGTTTCTACTTCCTAGAAAGCTCATTTCTCAGCGGTGTGCCAGAAGAGATTCCTGCGGGTTTGTTCGGACCATTTTCCTGTCTTGTTGGATTGTGGTAGCATTCACAAGGGCCGTAGATATTTCAAGTATGAGAATATGTGGTTAAAAGTTGATGGTTTTGTGGACAATGTGAGATGATGGTTTCAAGGCACTCCATGTTTCATTTTGGCAGACAAACTGCAAGTTTTGAAGAATGACCTGAAAACATAATGTGCAAGTTTTTGAGAATGTTTATAGTCAGAGAAAAGTCTCCATGAGGACTTGTAGGGCTTGGAGGGTAGGGAGAGTGGTGCATTGCTAGATGGGGTCACTTTGAGGAAAAGTCAAATACCTTGATGGCGGAGATCTTGTGAAGTCAAAAATCTCAGGCTCTTTGGTTGAAAGGAGGGAATCAGTCGACCAAGTTCTTCTATTGGGTGGCCAATTCAAATTGGTGGAACATAGCCATTGAGGTGCTTCATATTGATGGTGTAGTTCTTTCGGAGCCCTCTAAGATCAAGGACTGTGTTGTTCTCTAGTATGAAAATTTTCTTTCAAAGCAGTTTGCTTGGATGCCTAAACTTGAGGGTTTAGCCTTTGAATCTATTGATTGTTTGATTGCTAATTGGCTGGAAAGACCATTTGAGGATTAGGCTGTACAAGTGATAAGAGGAATGGCTAAAGATAGAAACCTTAACGGCACCACCATTTCACTTTGGGGTGAGAATCGGCCAATCCGTACCAGAAAAACTGATCGGACCGGCCATTTCGGTCCAGAACTAGGCTAAGTCCGGTTGGTCTCGGTCCGAATTCTAGTGGACCAAATAATTTCGGTTCAAAAAACCTTGGACCGGACTGGACCGGACCAAATGAATAATAATGTATGTTATTATTTATATAATAATTGTATATAATTAATTATAATTTTTATCTTTTTTTTTATAAGTAAATAAATTTATTGATCCACGTAAATAGGCCAAGCCCGAGTACACAGGGAGTATACAAAGAAAGAGCCTATTTACAAACTAAGTGCTACGTATAGTAGCATAAGAGTCATTTAGACTCGTTCCGTTCAAAACAATAGTAGATGCCCAAAGGAGTAGAGTTTGAAAGAAAAAAGCTCGAAAAACATCCAGAGAGCGTTCCTTATTCTCAAAATAGCGGCCATTTCTTTCGGTCCACGTGCACCGCATTAAGTATAGAGGTACCATCTTCCATGTAGCTGCAATCTGTCGATTCCCTCTTAGCCCTTGCCAACAAGACAGTAAGTCGATCACTCTCCGTGGCATGGCCCAAGAGATGCCAAGCCTCGAGAGGATCTCATCCCACAATACCTTAACTATGTCGCAATGAAGGAGAAGGTGGTCCACTAATTCACCATTATGTTTGCACATGAAACACCAATCCATAATGATGAATCCACGTTTCCTTAGCTTGTCTATAGTTAGTATTTTACCATGAGACGCCACCCACCCAAAGAAATCCCTTGAGGGGAACCTTGCTTCTCCAAATGCTCTTCCAGGGGAAGGCATTGGGGAAGTGATTCGTCAAGGCCTTCTAGTACGAGCGGACTATAAATTTCTTATTCCCTGTGCATGTCCATAATAGTTTGTCTTCCCTTCCAGCCCTGATCTTCAAGTCATGTAGCATGCTGTAGAATTCAATGATGGCGCCCACCTCCCAATCCTGTGCCGCTCTAGTGAATCTCACAGACCAATGTATGGAATCAGCGGTAAGGCACATATTGTCAGCCACTGAGGAGTTCTGATCAAACGCTATCCTATAAATAGAAGGGAAAGCGTTTTTTAGAGTGATATCACCGCACCAAATATCATGCCAAAATCTAACATGTGTGCCCCTTCNGTGGTCCACTGATTCACCATTGTGTTTGCACATGAAACACCAATCCATAATGAAGAATCCACGTTTCCTTAGCTTGTCTATAGTTAGTATTTTACCATGAGACGCCACCCACCCAAAGAAATCCCTTGAGGGGAACCTTGCTTCTCCAAATGCTCTTCCAGGGGAAGGCATTGGGGAAGTGATTCGTCAAGGCCTTCTAGTACGAGCGGACTATAAATTTCTTATTCCCTGTGCATGTCCATAATAGTTTGTCTTCCCTTCCAGCCCTGATCTTCAAGTCATGTAGCATGCTGTAGAATTCAATGATGGCGCCCACCTCCCAATCCTGTGCCGCTCTAGTGAATCTCACAGACCAATGTATGGAATCAGCGGTAAGGCACATATTGTCAGCCACTGAGGAGTTCTGATCAAACGCTATCCTATAAATAGAAGGGAAAGCGTTTTTTAGAGTGATATCACCGCACCAAATATCATGCCAAAATCTAACATGTGTGCCCCTTCCCACCTCAATCTTACAATGGCCACGAAAATCATCCCATCCATTCCGGATATGTTTCCAAACTCCAACACCATAAGCTCCTCTTACTTATGGTGTTTTCCAAAAATAATTATCTAACCTAATCCTAACACTAACTCACCATTAAGTAATTATTAACTAATACTAATATTTATAATTTTATACTAATACTATTTTTTATGCTAAGTCTAATATGGTATCAAAAAAATAAAAAATAATAATAGTCTAATATAGACTATAGTTATACTTATACCAATATGATTATACTAAATCACTATAATAGTATAACTAATACTAATATATAGTTATACTAATAGTCTACTATTAATACTATTATATAGTTATACTAATCACTATAACTATATTCTATATTATTAGTATTAATATAAATATTACTATTAGTTATAGGTATATAGCCTATATTAGAATTTAGAGTATTAGACTATATAATAGACTAATAGTATTAGTACAACTGTATAAGTATACTATGTAGCTATATATTAGTATTAATTATAGTGATTATATTCTAATAATATAGAATATAGTTATACTAACTGACTGATTCAACATAACTAATATTACTAGTATAATATAACTATACTAAATTACTAATAGTCTAATACTAATACTATTATATAGTTATACTAATAATAAATTCATAATAACTAAATCATTATAAGTCTATAACTAGATATATTTAGTATCAATGTATTATTATATTCTTTAATGTATAACTATTAACTATAATATATATAGTACTACTTATAAAAAAAATATATATATAGTACTAGTATATGTTAATATATTAACATATTACAGAGTTATAGTATAAATTATAATATATCATATATGTATAAATTTATAATAGTATTAATATAGTTAACTTAATAATAATATGTTAGTATTAAATCACTATAACTACATAAAGTATTAGTAATAAAAGTATTACTATTATTTAATATAGTTTTACATAGAGTATTAGTAAATGTGTGGGGTTTGAAGCGATATAGTAATACTAGTATATTACATATAGTTATTAGTTATAGCATTAGTACTAGTGTATTATTAGTTATAGTAAATAAGTTATTACTATTACTAATTTACTATATACTAATAGACTAATAGTATTAGTGAATAACTAATATATATTAAATTATTAATAATTTAATATATCACAAAATAATTAGATAAGTATTAAACAAAATGCCCTTGGATATTTTATTTATTAAAAAAAAAAAGAAGAGGAAAAAAAGAAAGAAAGATAGCAAGTTTAGGGTGGACCAAACAGGCCGACAGGACTGGACTGTCTTGAATGGGACCTGACAGGCCCGGTCCTTAGGCTGTTTGGTCCGGTCCAGGGTGGGAAAACCCTGGACCGAATAGGTCAAATCCGGTCTGGTCTGCAAAACTTCCCGAGACTAGACCAGACCAGACCAGACCGAACTCCCCCCAATTTTCACTTCTTCCAAAAGAGAGAAAAGGGGGGGGGGGGGGGAAGCTTGACACAATTAGCTAATTAGATTGTTATTGATGTATACAACATATACAAAGTTATTGCCAATCGCATGACCACAGTTATGTATGTAGAAGATTATGTTGAAGCATCAAAATGCTTTCATCAAAGGGAAACAAATTCAAGACTGTTAATCTCCAATGAATGTTGAAGAGTAAAATCAATGCGGGTGTGGTGGGTATTTTATGAAAATTGGATATGGAGAAGGCTCAATCATGTGAATTGGGAATTTCTATTTTATTTGCTTGGGAGGTGTCATATCGGGTTGAGGTGGTGTAATTGGATTAATCATTGTGTATCCACAGCTCACTTCTTGGTCTTGGTGAATAGCACCTCAGCTGGTTTCTTTAATAGTTCTCGTGGATTGAGACAATGGGACCCACTGTCTCTTTTCCTTTTTGTTATCATTATGGATGGCTCTTAGTTGGATGTTGAAGGTTGCCACTGGTGGTGGATTTATCTCATGCTTTTTGGCTGGGTACAATAACAATCAGAAAGGGGGCCCTTTGTAGAGGGCTGTTATTGATTCCAAGTGAGAGTACTGGGGGGGTTGCTGTCCTAATGAAGTGAGAGGTGCATATGCTTTTAGTTGTGGAAAAATATTAGGAATGGTTGGGGGGTTCTGCTGGTCACTTTAGATTTGGGGTTGGCGAGAGATCCAAGGTCAGATTTTGTAATGACACTTGCTGCGGTGATATGGCCATCAAGTATCCATTTCCTACCAGGCTACCCTTTCCGGATTGCTCATAATCAGGAGGCTTTGGTGGTGGTTTTTTGATAGGTCTGGTGGCTCTTTACAGTGGAATATTCATTCATTTCTTAGAGCTTCCCAGGATTGAGAAATTGGTGCAATTTCTGATCTTTTCAGCTGTATGCTTCGAGAATTGGTAGTGCTGAGGTGGACAGGATGCTCTGGACTTATTCTGAAAATAAGTTCACTATTCAATCTGGGTATATGGTTGTGTCTTGTCAGAACCATAATCATTTTCCCTGGTAGTGCATATGGAGTAAAGTGCATCCTAAGGTTGCTTTTTTCGGTTAAACCGCTTCCCAATCTTAACCATGCACAACTTGAAGAAGCTGTGGGTTTATTCTTATGGATTGGTGCCATGTGTAAAAAAAGTGGTGAATTCCGTGGATCATTTGTTAGATCATTGTGAAGTGACAAAGGTGTTATGGGTTAGGAATTTTAGCAGGACTGGAATTGCATGGGTGATGTCTAGAGGGTGGTGGGTCTTCTTGTGTGTTGGAGAGGCCATAAGGGTAACACACAAATTACTGCCGTTTTGGAGAATCCCTGTCTCGTGGTGCATTTGGCTCAGAAAGAACAGTCGAAGCTTTAAAGATCAGTAACGCTCTTTGGATGAGCTTAGATGTTTCTTTTTCCATCCTGTATTTCTATGGATTTCTGCTGTTGTATTCAATGAGTTTAATCTTCATGGTTTTCTTATATTCATTTCTGACTCCTAACATGTGAATTTCATATACTTTCTATGTATATAGGCTACGCCTACTTGATTCAATAACACTTCATTTTACTTATGAAAAAATATCATTCTATCTCTATCAACTTTTTGCCACTTTTGTCTTCGGTGTTCTTCAAAACTATCTTGTCTTAAATCATCCATTTGACCGTTTCGGGTGATGGCTCTTTTGTACACTTCATTCCAATGCTCATCTTACTTGATCTCTTCCATTGTTTTACCTAATGTTTCTGCCTTCCACACAATGTTAATATTTTTACTAGGATATTGGACATCATATATTCCACCCTTCAATATTTGTGCCCTGAATTACCAAAATTGACAAAAAGAACCTTCAAAATCTGAAAAACAAACAAATAGCTACTCGTCTATTTCTACCTTTAAGATGTATGAAAACATATGAAAATAGGTGGCATGACGCAATCTTCAGAGTCATATCTCAAGAGTATGTATGATACAACTTTTAAGTAGTTTGAGGGTGAAATGTCAATTTTAATAGCTTGTGATGCAAAGTTCAACTTTTCTCATATAGTTTCATAGTATTGTTTTTGATAACCCGCATGAATCTACCTGTCTCTTTCCAGATGCTGTACAGATTGTATGAAGGACCTAAGAGGATGTTGCTGTGTAAGTTGCATTACTGCCCCTCGACTTCGACCCGTTTTGCCTGGGCATCAAAGATACAGAAAATGGCATGTGTATCGTGATTTGAATGCAAAGTAAGTTGACAGCTTGATCAACATGCTTATGTTGGGGATGTTTATTGTATGAGCCAGAGTTGCCACAGTTTATTGAAATTTCTTGTTCGTGCAAGTGGTCTTGGATAATCTTAGCAGTCTTCATCCATGGTGCAGATGTATAGATAAATGCTAATATTTACTGCACATAAGCTTTAAAAGAATGTGAGGCACGTCTGTTAGCTTAAAAAGAAAATACACAGCAACGAAAGGAAAAGAAATTATAAACATGTCCTAAAGTTATTGGAAAAATGTCAGAGAAAGAGTAGTCTCCGCGTTGAGGGCTATTGAATAGACGACCTTTTAATCTCGGTTCGTTATTGGGAGTAAAACCTATTACATGTCCAGCCTAAAATAGTAGTCCTTATATCGGTCTGAGACTTGAATCCATATATCTGAACACATCCACCCGGTTGTCCACTCTGATAGCAAGGGGTAGTAGGGCTGTAAATGAGTTTGTCGGTTCGATAGTCCGTTTGTTACTCACTCGGTTTAATTTGAATCGAACTCTTCATGGTTTTCTTCTTTTCACTTCCATTGATGCTGTAAGTCAAAAAAGCCACACAAAATCACAAACAATAGGCAGCATAAAAACAAAACAGACAGCACAGATAATTGAAACAGATACTAGGAAAAATTGTAACAGATAGCAGCAAGTTCTTTTCTCTCTCGGTTCTTCAAGTTTTCAACCCTTTTTCCTTGATTTCTTAATGAATTATAACTATAAAACATCCAGAAATGATTGCTCACGGATGCAGCAACACCAAGTATTTGGGCGTGTTGGAGTACTATCATTACTTCAAATCTAATAAAGCAATTATAGTCAAGCAGATCTTTAAAAGAGAAAAGAACAAAATCAAGTACTGCCTGAACTGTTCACAAACAAAAAATTAGATTGATGATGGTCAACTAAAGGCAGACAAGTAAGAAATTATCCAGCACTAAAGGGAACAGCTTATGGCAACAGTTGGATATATGAAAGTTGGGGAAATGATTTACATACAATACTTTTTACAATCTTTGAGATAAGTATGTTTTAAACAAGAGGCATTTTTGTAAAGTAACTTATAAACCGATTGGTGTATATGCCAAACTTGTATAATCTATTAACATGATGTTAATAACATTCCTTCCTATAATAGTATGAGAATGAGAGTATCACTTCATCCACACTCAGAGTAATAATTTTCCATTGATGTCTACAAATCATGTTAACTCAGCATATGCGATCAACTAATCATTTGGTTGAGAAAAAAAAATCTATCGACAGAATTAGAGATATTGCTTCAATCCAAGTTGCAAACACAACAATACATAATTAAACACAATGAAAGAGCAATGCACCTTTATCAGTGTCCACAAACAGACATAAAATAAGTTCAAAGATCATTTTATTATAAGCAAAGGATACGCACTTAACATAAGTTTTTCATTTTATTATTTTAAGGGAAAGAGTTAAAAAATGACTGCCTAAGTCTGTCGTACCTTCTCTTTATGAAGGAAATCTAGAATTTATTTATTTATTATTTTTTTTAAAAAAAAAAAGAGCCAAAATCACATGTTCAAGAGCAATCCCTTCTCATATATTAATCAATAACACTCACTTATGACAGAGGGATATTGTGTAAGAAATCAACGAACACCTGAGTATTTACAACAACTATAGCAACCAAAAAAAAAACTCAGATGCTAATAAAACCCCAACCAAACCAAACGATCAACAAAAGACCCCACAAACATTAAGGAGATCTAGAATTTGATTATATGAAAGCTCTTGTCAGTACATGCCATATGTAGAGAAGAAGCATTTTGACATTTGTTAATTATAGTTTTTATTAAACATAGATGTGAATTCTACATCATGAATGGAAGATATATCAATCATACACTCAAAAATCTATTTCAATTTTCTAAAAGAAATCGGAGGCATTACAAGCTGTCTCAAAGTCTTCAATCAAACGAACTAAAACCAATTACAACAAGAAAGTGTTTATAAATTGTTATCCATGTATGCATTTCACCCCTTTCTAGATGACAGAATTAAATCCATGCTAGTTACATGACTTGAATGTAGATATAAATGAAGACAATTCGACATAAAACACAATACAGCACCGGCTTGTATATATCTTGTTTGATCCAACATTAAAACATCAGGGACCACACCTCTATAAAGAACACCATTCTGAAATACAAGAAAAAAATAGAGAAAAGAAATTATGGTAAATGTACAGAAACAAACAAGAAAATGGGAAAAGTAAACAATGTCTAGACCTCAGACCTTGTGTAGATGGTTCATTGAGTGAGGTGTGAAGTATGGAAGCCAAAGGGCAAGCAAGACGTGTATTTTAGACATATGCCAGCAAACAAGCATGTCATTTGAATTTCATGCATATTTTAGTAGCATGTAGGCCTTCCAAGCAAACAAGCATCAAAACCTAATTCCATTCGGGAAACAAAAGGTATCTAGCAGAGAGCAAAGCCAACCTGAGCCTGTCCTGACAAAAATACAAAAACAAGATTTAAATATTGTTCTTCTCTGTTTGACTGGAAAAAAATAGTTTGACTCCAAGGTACAAAATCAAACATTGATCAAGCTAATTGACTATCTAGCAAAGAAGTCAATGGAACACCCAAGGAAAGTAATAAACTCATTCACAACTATTCTAGTGGTAAAACTAATATTATATGGGAGAGAATTCATTAACAACCATTAGCAATAAACTCATATTTATTCTCCTCGCTAGTGTTTGGTAAATATGATATGTTTATACATTCACTTTATGTTGATAGGTATCCTATATCTTTGAATTTATCTTTGACTATTAGGATATTAAATTCCATCAAATGAAATGTTTCATATCTGAGCATGTTGGGTGTTAACGCTTAAAAATAGTGCAATAGCTCGAAAAGGGAGAAAGAGTCATTCCCAGCCCGCTAAGACTATTCAAGCCTTGATCGGTGCTGTGTGGAGCCCTGGTGGTGGTCTGGTGCGGTTGTATGGTGTTTGTGCGTACATCCATGGTAGTGAGAAATAAATAAATACAGAGAAAATAAAAAGATGGTAACACACAGATTTATGTGATTCGGCGTAATGCCTAAGTCCACAGAGGTTAAGGGAGGGGAGAATCCACTATAATATACTAGTTTTATGGTCTCGTAGTCTCTCATCCTTACTATACAATAGAGATTATAGGTCTATCTTCAAAAAATGGCCCTGTCGTTAGTACTCTGGTTGTGAGGTTGAAGAAGTTAAAGTCATTGTCTGACCAAAAATTCATTTGGAAAAGCCCCCGGGAAAGTTGAAGTCTAGCCCCTTTATCCTTTGCCCCTCCTTTGCTTTATATCACATCATCCATTTTTCTCTTGACACATTTCCCCTTCTTAGCGTTTTGTCCCCTTCCTCTTTCTTTCTTCCCTCCTAAACAGACCCTCCCCCTTGGTCTGGGCCTAGAACCCAAATATAGGTCTCAGATATTCTATCCCCTCCATGGGGGGTGTGCGAGATATAATTGTGGGCTCTTTAGATGTTATAAATAGACCACGTACTGCATTGGGAAAGGGGGCTCCCTCACGCCGAATGGAACTAGAGATAAGAAAAGAGTTAGTTGTGCCGTGATGAGTGTGTGAAAGTGCATTCTAAATACCTTATTATTAAATTAAAATGCTAAAATGTGAACAGAAATTATATGAATTAATGTGTATTATTGAATTGAGTTTCTATTTACATTGAGATACTCCTAAGCAGTTTTTTTATATTTAATTTCAGAATTTATAAAAGAGCAAGTCAACTCCAGTCAAATTCAAAGGAGGACTTTTATAGGGTTTGAGGGCAATTTGGAAGAAAAGAAAAAGAAAAAGAAATCACAAAAGGAAACCACAAGAAGTCCAAGTTTGAAATTCGCTAGGAGACAGTCTGGAGATACTTTAGTCTTTTGATCGTAATCTTTACTCACATATCGGATTGATATGATTATTAATGCATTAGAAAGCTATCGTAAAGGGCTATAAATGTGTCTCTAATAAAAATTTCCAAATTTGAACTCCTGAAGCATGTACGTGATTGCCAAGATGAGTCCTAAAATTTAGGTGATTTTTTAATGCGGAAATTAAGAGGACATTAGGATTTCTTTCCTACCCTATATAAGCATATCATTAGCATAAAATAGAAAGGGGGAGGAGGCACAAGAGGCAGATCTGAAGAGCAGAGAAAATTACTTCCATGGCCACCGTTCGCTTCAGTTTTCTCTGGAGATTTTTGCTGTCCAGTATATTTATGGGTAACTAAATTCTCAAGTAGGGCTAGGGATGAACTTGCACATTAGATGATATTTTTAATTTATTTTTAATTTATGTATTTGATCTTCAATTACTAAAACTCTTTTATTTTATCATTCTCAATTCATCGTTGATGTTTTATTCTCTGAATAATCATAAAATTTATACTATTTATGAATTCAGTCATGTTTTTTCTATTGAATGGATTGGTTTTTTGATTATGTTTAGGATTAATTATTTATCTATATTGATTTAGTTCTTTGCTGCAATATCGCTCGCTGAGTATATTGTCGTCGTTGGATTTTATCAATAGGGATGGTAATTTATATATTTTAAAAGTGGTGAATGATTTTTCAAAGGGTTACATTTGGTTTAATTTTGGTTTATAAATCTATACCTTCCGATTGGGAATTTGGGGAATTGAATTCCTAATTGAGTTATCCAATTAATTAAAAATAATTAAAATACCGGATTTGTGCACGGGATTCCCGACGCTCTACTGTTTGTCAAATTTGAGTATTTTTTCCGTTAATCACTTTACTTCATTTTAATTTACATTTAAAATTAATCTTTGTTCTCTATTAATCATTTAATATTTTCCTTTAGTTTCTTTGTTCCTTCTGTTATTCTTTTAATTTGTCTCCCTATGGAATCGATACCCTAAGGTTGTGCTACAACTATCGCGTTATTCTTTGGGCATAATCACGCCGCAAGGAACTTTTTTGGAAAAAATAAAAATAAAAAATAAAAAACTAGAGTTCTTGTGACGCCCCCAAATTCCGCTTGGGATTGAACGGACATTTGAAGCGTCGAGACATGCAACACAAGGTTACCTGCCCCCGTTCATGACATATAAGATGCAATGTTCCTAACATGCATCTAGCATTATGCAATATTCGCAGCGGATAATCTTTTTCTTTAGCAATACTATGCACCAAACTAAATATATCCCAAATACTTGAAACATAATTCATACATAAAGGCATACTAAAAAGCCGTGATCA
>QGSO01000378.1:167105-348581 GCA_011037825.1 Carya cathayensis
GGTAGGAGCCTAGGTAATAAACTTCAATCCTACGTTTTGGGATCCTCAAATAATTCAACGGTGAATTAAAACACTGATTAAAAACGCGTAAATGTTTTATTTTAAATAAAACACTTTAAATAAAACACCACGATGAATTAAGGTAGAATATTATTTTATAAACTAAAATTTATAAAATAATATTTCCTCATCATTATATAAAATGATAAAGTACCGT
This sequence comes from Carya cathayensis, assembly GCA_011037825.1. Classification (NCBI taxonomy): domain Eukaryota; kingdom Viridiplantae; phylum Streptophyta; class Magnoliopsida; order Fagales; family Juglandaceae; genus Carya; species Carya cathayensis. The sequence continues at coordinate 167,323 of QGSO01000378.1, forward strand.
TAATTAATCGAAGATGATAAAACCAATTAATTTAAATAAGAGTTTTCAACGTAAAATTAAACATCTTAATATCTTAAAACAACTAAAATATTTAATCTAAGTAATTATCCACAATTATAATATTTTCAGAACTCATTAAATTATTATAATTGTGCTACTTTAAAAACAAGCTTATTTAATACTTTGAAATTCGATGGATAAGATCCGGGAAAACGCCATCGAGGTACAATGCTTAGGATAAAACTGTTCATGATTTTATAGCTGTCGGTGAAGAACAAATTACGTGATTTACGGAAAAGATAATCTATACGCGTGATTCCAGATGAGGGTAAAGACGAGAGAGATGTGATTGCTGTCGGGAAAGAATCCAAAACTGATAATTTTAGCGGGCTGTTACAGTTCTACTTCTGGTTTTATAGCTATGTTTATGTTTTGAGAGTACTGTAATTTTTATTTTTTTTAGTTTCTTTTAAATATTGTTTTGATGTTTATTTACATTCAAACTTTAGAGTTTATTTTCATGAACATGTCTACCGAAGTTTTTAACTAAGGTTAAGGATGAAACCTCATTGATGATTAGTAATATTATTTATGAAATTGACGATATATTATTCTTGCTTCTTATCAATTGAGAGAGAGAGAATTCTTGATATGAGTTCAATCATGTTTTTCTCATTGGAGGGATCATCCCAGCCGAAGGGCCCTAAAACATATAAGGAGGCCCGTAGTACAATAAAAGCCAAGAAGCCCAGAGGATGGGCCCAGGGGACATAGAGTAATAGATAAGAAGAGTTTGAAGGAAGATTTGCATGGCACCACCTTTAACGAAAAGATAGACAGCAAGGAGTGACGCAATTACTCAAAATCCTAATTAGTGATCAGTACCAGTAAATCCTGAATAAGATAGGTATAGCCAACGAGCCTATATATACAGGTAACATTTGATAATTAAGGAAGATTGGAATATAATGACCTCTTAACTGACTTGAGCATCGGAGTATTTGCAGGAGAAGCCCCCTCAATTTTCATTAGCAAATTGCGGTCGCGTAGTGGTAGATTGGAAGTGAGACACATCCTTAATATTTGGCGTCGTCTGTGGGATCTATGTGATTCAGTGTGGTTCTCACATGCCAATTGTAACGAGATCAATAGCAAGCCAAACGATGGACCCCTTAGAGAACGAAGACTTAAGACAGAAGAACGCCAATGTCAATGTGCCAGCTCACAGTGAGCAAGGTGAGGGAGAGGCACCTTGCAATGTCAAAACGGATACTGAACGAATAGAGAAAGAAAAAATGCATGACGAGTTGAAGGAGCTAGCGGGAAAGTATGAAAAGATGGCAAAAAAATAGACGGTTTTTCTTCGGTGGAAAGTCTACTACACCAAACAGATCTGCCATACAGTACACGTATTATGGCTGTGCCGCTCCCGCCAAAATTTAAAATTCCCCAAATAGATATGTTCGATGGCTCCAAGGACCCAGTAGATCATCTGAAAAACTTTAAAACGCATATCACACTCTACGGTTTCCCAGGGGAGATTGTGTGCCGGGCTTTCCCTTTAACCCTGAAAGGGACCACTAGGGGGTGGTTTGGGACCCTCGAACCAAAGTCAATAGACAGCTTTGAAGAACTGGCAAAACAATTCTTAACCCAGTTTATACCTAGTAGGAGACGTCGGCGCCCAGCCGCCTACCTATTAATGGTTAAGCAAAAGGAGGATGAGAATTTGAAGGCCTACTTGGCCTGTTTCAACAAAGAACGCCTAACAACGAATGACCAAGATGAGAAGATCACTCTGGCTGCCCTTTTAGGAAGGGCATGGCTGCGCAATCCTTTTATGGTAGAGTTGGCCCGAAGGACTCCTTCCACCCTCCAGGAATTCATAGATAGGGCGGATGATTTTGTCAATACAGAAGATACTCTACAAGCTTTGGTGGACCCTTGTAAAGAAGATACCAAGATTGAGCAGAGAAACTGGCAGGCTGATAAGAAGGGTAAGCCGAGTAGGCGAGAAAGAGCGAGGGAAAGGCAGTCAGATCGCAACCTCAAAATGGTACACAATAGTCTAAGTATACGAGATGAGGAGAGAGAAAGGGAAAGCTGCCGCCCTATCAAAATGGGCAGTCAGTATTACAAGTATCATCAAATAAGCTCGCACTTGACTAAGGACTGCATGACCATGAGAAAGAGGGTTGCTGAGTTAGCAGGAATCGACGAGTTGGAACGAATGGCCGCGGAGCGGTCGAAACCTAGAAGGCATCAGGAGGCTAGACAAGGAACAAGGTGGAGTTTCCATCCAGAAAGAAGGCGCCACGTTAATGACTGCTAGGACAAGGGGGTGAGGTCGCCCCTAAGGGGCGACAGGAACAGGGCGCCCATAGGAGAAATAAAGACTATAGCAGGAGGTTTTGCTAGAGGTGGTGTCTCCGCTTCTTGCTAAAAGGCGTATGCATGGAAGGCAAGATATGAAGAGGTATTCATAGCGGATAGAGCACACAAACAACCAAAGCTTAGCAATGAGCGAATGATGATATCCTTTGAAGAGGCGGATAGGGAAGGAGTCCTGTACCAGCATGACGATGCTCTAGTAATTACCCTCGTAATAGCCAATTATACAACCAGACGGGAGCTAGTAGACAATGGGAGCTCGGCTAATATACTGTTCTGGGAAGCGTTTGTCAAAATGGAGATCGATGTGGGCAAATTGAGGCTTTTCCCTACACCGTTAAAGGGTTTCTCAGGGGATATTATCCAGCCCGTAGGAGCGATCATGCTTCCGGTAACTGCAGGAACTGGGGCACGGACAGCAACCACCATGACTGATTTCTTAGTAGTAAAAGCTCATTCCTCCTACAATGCTATCTTGGGAATACTGACACCCAACAATTTGAGAGCGGTAACATCCACCTACCATCTCAAAATGAAGTTCCCAACCGATAGCAATGTGGGCGAGGCAAGAGGCAAAAGCTATGTACAAGAACTAAGGAAAGTAAAAAAAAGGAAGTCTGCATTGTGGCAACTCCTTTGTTAGGCAATCTGTTTTTCACCTTTGTTAGGCAACTCCTCAAATTTCGGTTGCCAAGCCCGTGCGGCATAATCTTGAGTTTCATAAAAAATAGCACAGGTATCAGTAACATCAAATGAATCACTAATAGTATCAAACTCAGAATTAACAAAAGAATAATCAAGGGGATCAAAATCATGAGTTCTGTGAACTCCCTTGTCTACAAGTGCATCAATCATGTATGTTTGGTGGTACTCATCATCTGGTTGTTGTTTCTCAATATGGAAAATGTTGACCTCCATGGTCATATTTCCAAAAGATAGCTTCATGAACCCATTCCTTCAATTTATAAGTGCATTAGCCGTAGTAAGGAAAGGTCTACCTAATATGAGAGGAATCTTAGAGTTAGACTCGACAACTAATAGAGTGTCCAAAATTAAGAAATCAATAGGATAATAAAATTTGTCAATTTGAATCAAAACATCTTCAATTATTCCTCTCGGTTTCTTAACGGACGATCAGCCAACTGAAGCACAACAGAAGTAGGATTAATTTCACCCAAACCAAGCTGCAAGTAAATGGAATAAGGCATCAAATTAACACTAGCTCCTAGATCTAGCAAGGCTTGTCCAAACTCATGATTCCCAATAGTACTTGCAATCGTTGGACAACCAGGATCCTTATACTTATGAGGAATTCGCTACTCAATTAGAGCACTAACTTGGTCTATCAGAAATGTTGTCTTCTTAACATGGTATTTCCTCTTAACTGTACACAAATCTTTAAGAACTTTTGTATAAGTGAGAACTTGTTTAATAACATACAAAAGAGTGAGATTAATTTTTACCTGCTTGAGATTCTCCATGATTTCATTGTTAGGATCTAAAGTTCGCTTATTCAGTTTTAAAGCTTGAGGAAATGGTACTTTAACTAGGCTCTTTATTACCTCGGCTTCTTTGGGCAGCTTGGCACCACTATTGCTTTGATCCTCTTCCACATCCTCTGATTTGTTCATTGTTGGGATGTGTAATGACTTACCACTTCATGTCACAATGGCATTCACATCCTTCAATTTCTCTTATGCCATGTGTTGACCATGGGGGTATGGATTGAGCTTGAGAAGGAAACTTACCTCGCTCATTAACACTCAAGGAGCTCATCAATTTGGACACTTGGCCCATTATCTCCTTATTTTCTTCAACAACCTGCGTAATCAAATATTCAAACTTTTGATTAGTCTTACCTTGTGCCACAATAAAAGCATGCAAAGTGTTTTCTAAAGGACTCCTAGAAGATGAAGGTTCATGATATGGTCTAGGAGGTTGTGCGGTTGGCTGGTTTTCAGACTTCCAGCTAAAATTGGGGTGATTACGCCACCCCAGATTATAGGTATCAGAGAAAGATGTAAAAAGCTTCTTGTACATACCTAAGGCATTACATTGTTCCCCATACATCCCTCTCATCTCAGCAAATGTGGGACACTCTTGGGCAAGGTGATCTACCCCGCCACATACAAAACATGGTTCAAAAGACTCTGCATGATTAGCCACGTGTGTTGGCTTTAAGTCTTTAGTCTTTAAAACCTTTAACTCCCTAGTGAGCATCTCAACCTTAGCCTTTAGGTTATCCTCTTTTCTGAGATGGTAAATTCCACCACCATTTAGGTTTGCTGCAGGTCGTGATCTATTTGTGCTCTCAGTAACACTAGGTCCAGTCCAAGTGTGAGCTTTTTCAGCAAGTTAACTGAGGTATTTTATGGCCTCATCAGGATCTTTCTATAAGAACTCACCATTATACATCATCTCCACAAATTGGCGCTCTCTAGGTGTAAGTCCCTCATAAAAATAGCTCACTAAGCGCCAATTCTCATACCCATGGTGAGGAAACATACTCAATAGCTCCTTAAATCTCTCCCAAGACTGATACAAAGTCTCACTGTCCTTTTGTGCAAAGGTGGAGATTTGTCTTTTTAAAACATTGGTCTTATATTGGGGAAAATATTTATTAAAGAAGACCTGAGTCATCTCATTCCATGACCCAATAGATCATGGTCTTAGTGAGTATAGCCAACTCTTAACTCTATCCTTCAAAGAGAAAGGAAAGAACTTAAGTCTCACAATGTTATCAGTTACATTTTGACTATGAAAAGTTGCAACTACTTCCACAAACTCCCTAATGTGCACATATGGATTTTCATTTTCCAAACCATGAAAAGTAGGGAATAACTGTATCATCCCTATTTTAAAATCCAATTAGCGAGTATTAGTTAGAAATATGATGCATGATAGTGTGGCTGTGCGTGTAGGATGGAGGTAATCTTGAAGGGTCCTAGTGGGTTGATGTTCGTATTCACTCATTTTCTCAGAATTAGAAAAATTATCAAATAAATGATTAGAAAAATTAGGCTCTGACTCTGACTCTAACAAAGGTCTACAAGCAAACCGATCCAAGGGGTTTCTATACCTGTGCATGCAAGGTAGAGAAAAGCACAACAAAACAAAAAAACAAAAAACAAAAAACAAAAAAAAAAACAAAACAAAACCAAAACTATAAAAAGAAAAAGAAAAGAAAATAAAGATACACAAAGCTAAAAAAGGGAACGAAGTTACCGCCTTTACAAACTACTGAAAAGAAAAATTATCTAACAATTTTTCTACTGTCTCTCCGGTAACGGCGCTAAAATTTGATTACGCCTAAAGAATAATGTGGTAGTTGTAGCACAGCTTTGGGGTGTCGTTTTCACAGAGTGACAAATTAAAAGAATAGCAGAATGAGCAAAGAAACTAAAGAAAAATATTAAATGATTAATAGAGAACAAATATTAATTTTAAATACAAATTAAAATGAAGCAAAGTGATTAATGGAAAAAGTACTCAAATTTGACGGACAGTAGAGTTTCGGGAATCCCGTGCACAAATCCGGTATTTTAATTATTTTTAATTCATTAGATAACTCAATTAGGAATTCAATTCCCCAAATTCCTAATCGAAAGGTATAGATTTATAAACTAAAATTAAACCAAATGTAACCATTTGAAAAATCATTCACCACTTTTAAAATACGTAAGTTACTATCCCTATTGAAAAAATCCAACGACAACAATATACTCAAGGAACGATATTGCAGCAAAGAACTAAATCAATATAGATAAATAATTGATCCAAACATAATCAAAGAATCAATCCATTCAATAGAAAAAGCATGACTGAATCCATAAATAGAATAAATTCTATGATTATTCGGAGAATAAAACATCAACGATAAATTGAGAATGATAAAACAAAAGAGTTTTAGTAATTGAAGATCAAATACATAAATTAAAAATACCATTTAATGTGCAAGTTCATCCCTAGCCCTATTTGAGAATTTAGTTACCCATAAATATACTGGACAACAAAAAACTCCAAAGAAAACTGAAGCGATCGGTGGCTATGGAAGTGATTTTCTCCTCTCTTCAGATCTGCCTCTTGTGCCTCCTCCTCCTTCTATTTCGTGCTAATGATATGCTTATATAGGATAGGAAAGAAACCCTAATGTCCTCTTAATTTTCGCATAAAAAAATCACCTAAATTTTAGGACTTATCTTGGCAACCACGTACACGCTTCAGGAGTTCGAATTTGGAAATTTTTATTAGATTCAAATTTATAGCCCTTTAAGATATCTTTCTAACACATCAATAATTCGATATATGAGTAAAAAGTTACGGTCAAAAGACTAAAGTATATCCAGACTGTCTCCTATCGAATTTTGGACTTAGACTTCTTGTGGTTTCTTTTTGTGATTTCTTTTTCTTTTTCTTTTCTTCCAATTTTCTCTCAAATCCAATGAAAGTCCTCCTTTAAATTTGACTGGACTTGACTTGCTCTTTTATAAACTCTGAAATTAAACATAAAAAAACGGTTTAGGAGTATCCCAATGTAAATAGAAACTCAATTCAAGATTACGCATTAATTCCTATGATTTCTTTTCACATTTTAGCATTTTAATCCAATAATAGGGTATTTAGAGTGCACTTTCGCATACTCATTACCAACACTGTTCACACTAGAGTACCGCCGTACTATTCACTAGGGTTTTTATGGATTGTTTATTTATATCACTTGTAGCCTCATTTGAGCAGGTAAGACATTATTGAAATTGATGAATTTTATTCATTGTGAGTTGAGTTTATCTCCTCTTGTTCTTGATTGAACATTTGAATTTATCAAAGGTAAATCACAACCTTTGTGGCGTTCCTCTTTTGTAATTTGGGTTCTTGAGACGAATTCTTCAACGGATCTAAATTTTAATATAATCTAGATTCTTGGAACGATTTCTCATCGGCTCTAGATTGTCCATCCATTGACTTGAGTTTGGCTTTCTTGAGTTTCTTTTTTCAATATTGATGTTGGGTCTCAAAGTGAGTCGATTGGGGTTCACATCAAATTATTTTGGCTAAAGGTAGTGTTGCCAATTTTTCAATGCTATCACACAATCAATTTGATGTAAACCCCAATCGACTTGCTTTGAGACCCAACAACAATATTAGAAAAATAACTCCAAAAAAACCAAACTCAGGTCTATGGATGGAGAATTTAGACCCGATGAGAACCTGTTTCAAGAACCTAGATTATATTAAAATTTAAACCCATTTGAAGAATCTGTCTCAAGAACCCAGAATACAAAGGAGCAACACCACAAAGGTTTTGATTTACCTTTGATAAGTTCAAAATTTTAAGAAAAACAATAGGAGATAACTCAACTCACAATGAAAATTCCATATAGTCTGCCCCCTCAAATGAGGATACAAGTGGTTTAAATAAACAATCCCAAAAAACCCTAAGTGTAAGTACCTCGGGTACTATAGCGTGAATAGTGCCGCGCACTGCGCTACAATAACTTCTGAAACCCTAGTCAGGCATAAAACAATAACTTTTCAAATAAACCCTTGGCCAAAATAGTCTTCCCAAAATATCATAGTCCATTAGAAAATAAGACATATGTGGGCCAAATATCCTCAAGTCCACTTCTTCTAAACTAATAATAAAAAACCTTTGAGCAAATTGAAAGCCTTAACAACAACAGGCCCAATCTCTAAGTCATGCATTCTGTAGTATGTATCAAGTGGATCAAAACTAGTTCTTCTTCCTTCAAGCCCATGTTGAGTGTTTGGCTCTTCCTAACTTCATTCAAATTGGATTGCACCAATCTTTGCATTGCTTCCTTAATCTTCTTTACTCTTGATCTTGTAATTGGCTCATCTGAAACTTATAAATGATCTTTAAGGATAGCTCCACCTTAATTCCCATCATTACCTCCAAATGGCCCTTGGACTAATCTCTTTTACTGAACTACATAAATTTTATGTGTCTCTTTATTTATTTAGATTTTAAATATTTTATTTATTATTTATTTCATGGATAAGCACTAATAATTACCAACGCCTAAGTCATCATCGCAGGCCATTCAGCTATATTGTTGAGCTCCAATCACTTCAAAATAATGCACCAACGTGATAGAAAAGTAATTATCACATAATCTTAAATAGAGACGTGTGGTATTTTCATTTATTATATTATTAAAATTTAGTAATTCTATAAAAATTTTAATAGTTTAAATTTTATAATTTTAGTAGTGGATAAAAAGTATAATTTTTTTAAATTTTTAATTTTTTATAATTTTAATAGTTTTATAGGTTTTGTAAGCGTTGCATGCTTTTTATGATGAGAATAGTCTATTTAAAATTGAAAATAAATTTTTTTATATGACTTTGATATTTATTTATCTTTTTTTAAATTGAGTGCGCTGCATTTATAATTTATGACTATAAATATTATTTTTTTTAAAACAGAAAAATCCTTTGACCGTATTTAACTTGTGCCTGTTTTTCCATATTTTTTAATAAAAAGAATCGATGTTGCTAAATTTATTAAAAAAAATAATATTCATTAAAGTCTTGTACGTGGGATTGAAGAGCAAACAGAACAGGAGCGCCCATGAAGACATGAACAAGTGTTGAGGGCGCGTTTACGATAACATTCCTCCAGGTTGAAAAATAAAAAATAATAATAAAAAAAATTATTTCTATTTTAATTTTATATATGTGGAAGTGGCAGACACTGGTTGTCGATAGGATTATCAAGGCCTAAGCTGACGTCACAATTATAATTTTCCGCTGCTACTAATCATATTTTCTTTTTTAATTTGTTAAAAATCTAAATCGACCAGCCGCTATTTAATTCCAAAACTCCAAAGCAGAACCGAGAGAGAGTTCTGAAAGTCGACTTTCACAAGGGCCAATAGAAACATTACCGTTTACCGGCATAATTGACCAGCAAAACAACAAGTTCTCAGTTCGCCGGCGAATATGATTGCGTACCTGGAGCGTTTCGTACACGGGAACGACGTCGAGTCGAGGCAAGACGACGACGACTGTTCGAGCCTGTTTAACGCACTGGACCTCCAGGGCACTATCGATTGCCTGGCAACTGGATTAGCCGGTAAGGATTTTGGTGGCTTCTATTCCTCCAAACCATTGGCCTTAGTCAGACCTTCTGGAGCCGAAGATGTGGCTAGGGTGGTTAAAGCGGCGGTGCGGTCATCGAGTCTGACGGTGGCTGCGCGGGGCAACGGCCATTCAATCAACGGCCAGGCGATGGCGGATCGTGGACTCGTCATGGACATGCGCTCCATGGACGACCATTTCCAAGTGGTGAGGATCAACGACACGGCTTTCGTTGATGTCTCCGGGGGGGCATTATGGGAAGATGTCTTGGAACGGTGCGTCTCGGGGTTCGGGCTAGCTCCCAGGTCGTGGACTGATTACCTGGGTTTAACGGTGGGCGGGACGTTATCCAACGCCGGCGTCAGTGGCCAGGCCTTCCTTTACGGTCCGCAAACTTCCAACGTTGCAGAATTGGAGGTCGTAACGGGCAAAGGCGATATTTTTGTTTGCTCGGAGACCGAAAACTCCCAGCTTTTCTTTGGGGCTCTCGGTGGTCTTGGTCAGTTCGGTATCATCACCAGAGCTAGGGTCTTGCTACAGCCAGCACCGGACATGGTGCGTATTTTACGATTTTGCAAGTTAGAGTTTAAATGAAAAAGAAAATATACAATGAAATCTTTCGAATTCGACATCTCCCATTTGTCGGTTTGCTTACCAGAAATTTTGTTGAGATTAAAGCATGAACGGCACGTTTACGGAACGTAATTGTGGTTGTTTATTGTGATTAGGTGAGATGGATAAGGGTGGTGTATACCGAGTTTGAGGATTTCACTCGGGACGCCGAGTTTCTGGTGACTCGGAGAGAGGGCGACTCCTTTGATTACGTGGAGGGCTTCGTGTTCGTGAACAGTGACGACCCGACCAATGGCTGGCCCTCGGTGCCGTTGGACCCGAACCAGGCATTCGATCCGACTCGTATTCCTCAGACTGCCGGCTCCGTCATCTACTGTCTTGAAGTAGCTTTTCACTATCGAAACAATGACCACCCCTCGACCGTTGATAGGGTAACGAACTTACGAACCTTCTCTCTCTCTTATCTACTGCAACGTGGACCATCTTAAAAAAATGCACCGTTTCTTTAGCGGTCACGATTTGGCGACTCCTTCTTAAGATGACGTTTTTCTTTCAGAGTTGTTGCATGTACTTTGTAGATCAGAAATCCTTTTTTAAGTTTACATATGGCTTGGGGGGACACAAGCTGGGCGCGTCCTCAAGTAACAGTACAAATGGGGTCGTAAGCCCGTAAGTAGTTGGTCACTGAGTTTTGACCTAGGTGGTTGCTAAGTAGGCCTCACCGGGAGAATTTTGACCGTGAATCAGGACGTGGGTTCCATGCCAAAACTGTCCGCCGGACCGTGAAAAAGTCAAAGCATTTCAGGAATCCCTAACACTTGTAGGACGCCAGGCAACGTTGGACGGCCGATTCTCGTCCACAGTAATCACACAAGTATTACATGCATCTCACTTTTGCTTAGAAAAAAAGAAAAAAAAAAAAGCATTTTACTTTTGCCATTTTATTTTGATCTTTTTCGTACTTTACTATGTTATCACGACTGACTTCCGAAACGGACCATACGATATATAATGCATCCTCCATTTGATTTCCTGGCGCATTACACCATAAGAAGCCCATGGATTCACCTCTCAATTACAAGAGTACCATTATACCCTTTTCCTTGTGACTTAGGGCCAATGAAGGCCTCGTATTGAAGTGTCAATTAAAAGTATTGGATTAAAGGATTCGATTTATTATATATATTTATATATATTATATATAAAGGGCAATGAATTGTCGACCGGTCTCAGTATGAGTTTGCATCAGCCAGAAAGGTTCCAAATTCCATTGTCAGGACTCAGATTTGTCACTTTCGTGATATACAGATGGAGTCCGGGTTAAAATGGTAATGATGCGTCAGTAGATGTTATTGCGCTGATCATTGAGATTTTGCTGACGATATGGTCCCCACAGTTCCACAAATGGCCAAAAAGCCATCATTTTCTGGAACCTGTAAACCATGAACGTTTATGTCCCTTGGTTTAGTTCATGAGATTATCGATGACTAACCCTCGTTTATGCGATACTTCCTTGTCGTTTTGTAGGTTGTGAATAGATTGCTTGGACGGTTAGGATTTGACGAGCATTTAAAGTTTGAGGTAGACTTGAGGTACATGGAGTTTCTATTACGTGTGAAGCGTGCTGAGGTACATGCCAAGGCGAATGGAATCTGGGACGCGCCTCACCCTTGGTTGAACCTATTCGTATCACAGTCAGACATTGTTGATTTTGATCGCCACGTGTTCAAGAATATCCTTAAGGCAGGAATTGGTGGGCCCATGTTGATCTACCCTCTTGTGCGAAGCATGTAAGTACTACCTCCCCGGGGTTAATGATGTTTTTGTGGGCTCACAAATTAGCATTATATAATAAATAAATAAGGCGTAACCTAGGATAATTGAATTTGCTTGAATTTTAAGGGCTGCTTTCGTCTGAGCTGGACGTACATAGGTCACTCGATCTTCACTGACGAGGCTCTACGGTACGGACCCACCATAAGTAATCACGCCGGTTTTGAGTCATCTGGCCCTATCAAATCCGATACGCTTACTAATTTACTTAGGGTGGTTAAGATTTTGGAGGGTAGGTCAAATATTTTCTACTACTAAGGGTCACCCAAATGGGTCCCGGAGGAACCCTACTAAATGCCTCTTTGTTACAGTGCCTAATTCCGTAGTATATCAGATCCATTCTCTAATTAATGCAATCCCGTCAGGTGGTGGATGCTTGGTGTTGCCTATAAGAAAACGTAGGAAAGGCTACTTGTGGGACAAAGATGCGTTGGGACCCACGGTAGGATGTTTTCCTAGAAATTGTTTGCCTTTGCCATCTTTCTAGGTAAGGTAATAACTCGGGCATGGTTAAGAGGCTGCCTCATATATCAAACCGCTTGGTGGTAGTTTGGTAAATTTAAGTTAGGCTGTGTTTGGTAGGTGAGGTAGTTTCAAATTATTTTATTATTATTTATAAATGATTTATTATTTATTTATTATTATTTACATATGATCTGAAATTACTTAGACATCCAAATATAGCCTTAATATATATATATATATATATATGTTAATGAAGCTCGTTGTAGTAGGATGTAATTACAGTGGGACGTTTTTGGTTGCTTGCAGTTTCTTAGTTTTATGTTAATAGAAAGAATTATTTTGGGGTAGAAAGGAATAAGTTATGTTACTTTCACTGGCTAGTGTTGCCATTAGAAAAATGACAAAAAAAATTTATAATTGGCCCACTGTTTTATAATGACACCATAATTTGGCGGGGCTCCAGCAATGATTTTCTCGTGGACGAAATTGCCCGTATGTTGGAGCATCCATGATGGTAACTTTCAAGCAAAACTCCAAAAATGCTTAAATATTTTTATATGTTTGCTTAATTGTTACTGATAATTTGATAAAGCGTAAACTTTAAATTTCGGCCACAAGCTAGTCCTAATAAAAGAACGATTAGCTATTTTCCATTTATAATTACTATAAATATTTTAGTTATAAAGACATCTGATCTAAATTTACACATTGTCGTGTCTTGATATTCACATTATATCATGTCGGTTTATGAGTTTATTTTTATAAAATCTTCGTAATTATGGCAATTTATAATTATACAAATTTGCAATAAACTATCAATTCCTTGTTCCTAACAGAATGTATATTATTTTTGTTTGTATTAATGTATATACATCAGGTGGGATACTCGGACTTCTGTTGTGTTGCCAAAAGACGAGATCTTCTACATAATTGCATTGCTACGTTTCAGTCCTCCGTACCCAAAGGGGCCTTTAGCTGAAAAACTGGTAGCGCAGAACCACGAGATTATTCAGTGTTGCATTAACAAGGGCTTTGATTTCAAACTGTACCTCCCTCACTATAAATCTCAGGAGGAATGGAAGGGACATTTTGGGAACCAATGGACAAGATTTGTAGAAAGGAAGGCGATTTTTGATCCGTTGGCCATCCTTGCGCCTGGACAGAAAATCTTTTCGAGGATGATACATCACCTTTAGTCCGGCCAATCGCAATCCGATCTGGTCATCAAATTGTGATTAAGATTGTAGGCATTTGTGTTCATCGTAGTAATTCCATCGTTGGATGATGAGGTTTATCGATTCTCGTTGAGGAACAAGTTGGTGGGCTGCCTCATCAAGAAAATATTTTGCACAAAAAGAATAAAACAAAAAAAATCCTCACGCTTCTGTTGCAATGTTTAGAAAGTTATTTGATTACGAGTATTTCATCTAAATATTATGTAACTATTATAATTTTTTTAATTTTTTAAATAAAATATAAAAGATAATTTAATTTTTTTCAAAATTTTAAAATAAAAATTATATTTTAACACTTTTTTAATTTTTTAATTTTTAATTTTTAAAAAAATTTCATAAAATATTTATAAATTATTTTATTAATATTATCAGATTTTTCATTTGATTCTATCTGTACTGCCAAATCAAGCATATACAGATGAGAAAATCTATAGGTGATATAAAGATATGGCGATAATGCTTCGACATGACCATTTGCGCTCTTGCCACTGTACAACTTAACTCGCCAATTACATATCCACGATGGGATGAAGTGGTACAGGTCTTTATCACGCTGTCAAGCAACTAATTACAGGTTTTCTGATCGTTTGGTTTCTCTTTCACGCTTTAAACATCTAGGCCAATCAATTTGACGGTTCAGCATGTCTTGTCGAGGTAACCTTTTGTTTTTGCACAACAACCAAGGAAAATCTTAATCGGCCTCGACGCTTCACTGTTCATGATTATTTGGCTTCAGCTGTCAATTCTTTTTCCAAAGGTTCGTAAAAGAGATTGATTCCAAGGGTAGACTGTAAGTTAGGCAGCAGATTCTCCTTCCATGCAAAAGATAAAAGAGCAACACAAAAGCTTTCAATCTCTTTATTATTGATTTTTAGCTTTTGGTTTCTAGCCAACCTCGAGCTTTGTTCATATTTTTTTTCCAATGCAAAGATCAAATCTACTTTTTTCTTTAGGCAAAGATCAAATCTACTTGGTTTCATAATCTTTCACTTTGCCTTTTCCCTTTAATTTCTTTATTCATTTTATTTTTTTGTTTTGTTTTTTCTCCTTTTCTTGTGAAAAGTAGAGAAGAAGTTAAAAACAGGTAGCAGTTAGCTTTAAAAGGGCAATTATAAAATCATGATTTCTTGTGTAAGTTGCACCACCCAATCAGAAAAGCATTTACCTCGTTGAGTCCCACGAAAAGCAGTCTCTCTACGTACTCCGATTAACGAGTCATGCATGGACGTGCTGTTAGACCCAGTAGATTGCGAATTTGACCGACGCTCTCTTGTTCAAAGCACGTGTGAAAGAGCTTTCAGCCTTTCTGTTTCAGACATTGGATCACAGCTACTACCCTGCTGGTTCTCATGCAATTTGTGATTGAGCTCTTTATGCCCCACATGCAAAGCAACCAAGACGTAGTACGTGCTGGTCCATTAATCTAACTAGTCATTTTTGTACTACCGGTGCTATATTAGTAAATTGCTGCGGTTGATCAATTACCTGTACGAGCTCTGACAATTGAGCTGATCTGACTAATGAGTCCACCGGTCCAAACAAAAATTACAGTGCCATAGTACCAAGATTCTTATCAGAAAATTAATCCAAATATTAGATCCAAAAATGGTTGATATATTAATCTTTTCTAGTAAGCAATAACTTTGTTTCTATATATATAATAGCCAAGCTAGATTGTTCCAACACTGCCCTTCTTTTCTAGTCGTGTATTACATTCCTCTTATTTTTTTTAAAAAAAATAAAAAATTATGTTAATATCATGTTTTGTATGCTTAAGCAAGGTTTTAGCAACTTGGGCGGGATCTTCACCTCCAAACACAAAGAAGGTGGGCTCGAGGTCGTCTAGGGAGCCTCTATTGGTAAAGTTAATTTCTTTGTACGTATTACAATAACTTTTGTATTTAGAGTTTAGAGATAGTCATTTTTACCTAGGTGGGGGGGCTTTTATACTAAGTTCCCCGGGAACAACTTGTTCCCGGTGTCACAGTTGAGCCATCTCGCCCGTGTCCGTCTTACTTTAAGCATTTAATGCAACGCGAAAGCTTGAGTCAGGGCCTTTAATGCGGCGTGACTTCTAACATGGTATTTTTAATGCAACGTGGCTCCTAGGACGAGTCTCGGCAATGGGTAAACAACACGGTAACTTCTGATTTCCTCCATTAGGAATGGAGGGTCATTCGCATATTCCCTTCATTCTACCGCCCTAAGTCTTTAATGCTAGATATAACAAAGGATATTAGAGTCAGTGAGTCCCATCTATCCTCCAAAGGATTTGGGCCCTTTGGATGGATCTAGAGCCCTAGGATGATGAAACCAACATTGAACACTCAAAGTTAGGCTTAGGCCCACTCATGATAAGGTCGGGTGGGAAATACCCCTCACAATTACCCCGCCAATTCTTGCTGAATTGGTTTGGTGAGAATTACATTGTTACCTTCCCCCCCCCCTCTCTCTCTCTCTCTAATGGCACTTTTCTAGCAGGTTTGGTATGCACTTGATTGCACCCGTGGAGTTCTTCTTGCATGGGAGAATTGAGATATGATTCTTTTCTCAAGTCGCTTCGTGGGGAGTGCACAACAGATCTATGTTCGTCCATTGTCCTCCATGTCGTGTGTGTCTTTCACATTGCCTAGGTTAGTTCAACTAACGCGAGGACGCTATTTAAGGCACCCATCTTCACCCATTTCAGGTCCGTTTGCTTTCATTCTTTCTAGTTGCCTCTTTTCTCGCTTTCTTGCTTTCCCCGTTCCTTGCTCCACTTCTCTTGCTTTCATTGAAGGCCTCTTATGGTCTCCCTAATACCGTTGTGTTAGAGATTCCTGAGGCCCGTGAAGGGTTTTTCCTCAAAGGTGGCACTATGATGGGCCCCAAGGTGGATCAAGTCTTAGAGATCATTTGCAAGTTCCAGATGAGACAATTACAAGATTGAGAGCTAAGAAGATCAAAGAAACTATGCAAGAATGAGTGAAATCCACTTAGGACAAATCTAGCAAGAGCCCAATATTCAATATGGGCTTGAGAGAAAAACATCCAGATTTCATACATGTGATATGCTATGGAAGACAAAACTTGGGTCTATTGTTATTGAATGCCATGAACTTATTTATTTCATTAAAATGGTTTATTTTATTAGTTATAAGAATTAATCTAGAATAATTGGACTTAGGGAATGTCCAGCCCACACTAATTATTTCTAATGAACTAGGTTTTTAGGAAGGCCTTGTATTTTGGCCAATGGCTTATTTGGAAAGTATTATATAATTTCAACTAGGGCTTTTAGAAGTCACTGTAGCGCGGCACTATTCATGATACAGTACCGTGGCATTATTTTCTAAGGTTTTTAGGGATTGTTATTTAAACCACTTATAGCCTCATTTGAGAAGGTAAGACATTATTGAAATTGATGAATTTTATTCATTGTGAGTTGAGTTTATCTCCTTTTGTTCTTGATTGAACGTTTGAACTTATAAAAGGTAAATCACAACCTTTGTGGCGTTCCTCCTTCGTAATCTGGGTTCTTGAGACGGATTCTTCAACGGGTCTAGATTTTCCTATAATCTAGTTGAAACGATTTCTCATCGGGTTTAGATTCTCCATCTATTGACTTGAGTTTGACTTTCTTGGGTTTGTTTTTTCCAATATTATTGTTGGGTCTCAAAGCGAGTCCATTGTGGTTTACATCATTTGGTATTCAGAGCTCAGTTTCCAATCAGGTCTGTTCATATCCTTTATTTATTGTATCATTAATTCTAGGGATTCATTATTCTAGGGTTGCAAAAAAAAAAAAAAGCGCAGAAATTCGTTTTTTCCTAGGGCTACCAAATTGCTCTATCTTTTGGGTTTCATGTTCATCATCTAAATTCCTTGTTTGAGGGCTGCCAAAATTTACACCATCTAGGGTTTGAAATTTCTAGGGTTTCATTGATTCCCTTGTATTTTCTTGTCAATTTTTATGTGTTTGAATTCAGTTGTTTGATTATCACAATTGAATATTTCTGTTTGTGGTTGAATTGTTGAGAAAAGAAGAGAAAAGAAAAGAAAAGAAAAGAAAGTAAAGGAAAAGAAAAGAAAAGAAAAGGAAAAAAAGAATGAAAGTAAAGGTAGCATATTCAATGGTTTCTACATAGTTATAATAAAAGAGAAATAAAGAAATTTGTTGATTGGGTCTTGTCCTTAAAGGGGCTGAATTACCTCATTCTAGTTGTTATCTTGTTTTGTAATTACTCTTTCCATCATATAAGTACCTTGAGTCTGGTGTCATTTTGTTCCCTCCGTATTTCTCTTGTTCTTGTTTTCTTGGACCTAATTATTAGTTGGAATAAAATAAAGTTGTATTGTCTTGATTTAGTTCAATTAGTTCTTCAAAAACTTGAGTGGGAAAACTCTTGAGATAAAAAGCAAGAGAGTGTGAGATCATTATCGGGAAAAAACCAATTAAGAGTGAAACACGAGTGGAGTGCCATTATTCGAGTGTAAACACGTAAGGGAGCGTGAAAGGTCTTTTTTCCTCTAACATTTTTTTTTGTACAGAGCATATGATGTCTCATAAAAATGACTCATCACCAAAGGGGATGGTAGATAACTCATTCTTTGTGTTGCAGCAATCCATGCAACAAAAGTTTGAAATGTTAAATTTGAAGTTGAGATAAGTGAGGGATAAGATGGATCAAAGTGGGAGAGATATGAGACGTGAGCCTAATATTAAACATCAGTATAAGAATGAGGAGTATGGTGAATCTTTTGTTGTTAAGCGTGCTCTCAATACGCAAAGTAAGATGGATGATACAAAGCTGCAGAGAGAGAACGTTTTTCATACTAGATGCCACATCAACAACAAGGTATGTAGTATGATCATTGATGGAGGTAGTTGTACTAATGTGACTAGCATTACTTTAGTTGAGAAATTGAATTTACCTACCTTGAAACACCCTAGACCATACAAGTTGCAGTGGTCGAATGATTGTGGGGAGGTTAGGGTAAATAAGCAAGTGCTAGTATCTTTTTCAATTGGAAAATACAAGGATGAGGTCCTTTGTGATGTAGTGCCTATGCATTGTGGTCATATTTTGTTGGGGAGGCCGTGGCAGTATGATAGAAAGGTGATCCATGATGGGGTCAAGAACATATATAGCTTTGTAAAGGATGGTAAAACAATCAAACTTGCTCATTTAACCACAAAACATGTCTATGAGGACCAACTGAAGCTGAAAAAGTAAGGTTGATCAAAAAGAAAAAAGTGAAACTGAGATTGATCAAGAAAGAGAGAGTAAAAGTGAGATTGAGCAAAAAAGAAAGAGTGAAATAAACAACGAGAGTGAGAGTTCAAAAAAAGATGAGAGTGAAAGAAAAAAAGAATGTGAAATGGAAAAAGAGAGTGAGAGTTTAAAAAAATGAGAATGAATGAAAAAAAAAAGAAAGTGAAATAGAAAAAGAGAGTGAGAGGAAAAAAGAGAATGAGGCTAAAACATCAACAAAAAAAGAGAGTGAAAAAGAAAATAGAGAGGTCGCTGAGAGTCAAGAAGAAAGAGTGGAGCCATGAGAGAAAAAAGAAAGAGAGATTGTAGAGAGAAAAGGAAAAATAAAAGTGAATTTTATGCTAAGGCAAGCTTTTATACTAATGAATTTAACGACTATTTGCCAAGTGTTATTGTTTCCTTGTTGCAGGGATATAAGATTGTGATTTCTAGCGGTGTGTTTAGTAAATTGCCACCTATTAGAGAGACAGAACAATATATTGATTTTGTACCAAGTGCGACAATCCCTACCTGACCTTGCTTTGAAGAACATGAGTCATTGATACAATTTAAAGGACAAGATAAGTTGACTAGAATGCATGCCAAGTGGGAGGAATGTATTGGGACTTTTCGTCTTGTAATCAAGTACACATATGGTAAGGAAACTTTTGTGGTTGATGCATTAGCAAGAAGGTATGATCATATTGTTATTTTAGATAGAACATTATTGAGATTTGAATATGATAAGAAATTGTATGCTAATGATGATGACTTTGCCAGTGTGTATGGGGTACGTGAGAAAACATCGTCTGGTAAGTGCTATAGACTAGATTGGTATTTGTTTGGAGAGAATAAACTTTGTGAGCCTACCAGTCTTATGCATAAGTTGCTTGTGCATGGATGTGGTTTGTTATGTCACTTTGGTATAAAGAATATTTTAGGCATATTGCATGAACATTGGTGGGAGTATTGTTTCCCATTCATTGAGTTTGCATATAGTTGGAGTGGTCAATTTGGTGTAAAGAAAAGTTTAGGTATATTGCATGAACACTTTAGGGAGTACAGTTTACCATTCATTGAGGTCGCATATAATTGGAGTTGTCATTTTGGTGTAGGGAAGATTTTAAATGTGTTTCAAGAACATTTGTGGGAGTATCATTTTCTTTTCATTGACTTGTTGCATGAACGTTTGCGGGAGTATCATTTGCCCTTGTTAGAGTTTGCATATTAATAAGACCATGTATACTACCATTTTTTATTCTTGAAATTGTAGATGGTTTTAATCCACTTACTCCTTTAACTTTGATATATTTGCTTGTTGATGATAGGAGTAGCTTGGATAGACCTCTTCAAATTATTGAAAGAATTAATGATACTTCTTCATATCTAGTTGATCTTCCAGGTAAGTATCATGTGTCTCCTATTTTCAATGTTATTGATCTTTTTCCCTTTGATCCGGGTGGAGATTCGAGGTCGAATCCTTTTGAGGAGAGGGGGAATGATGGGCCCCAAGGTGGACCAAGTCTTAGAGATCCTTTGCAAGTTCCAGATGGGACACTCACAAGATTGAGAGCTAAGAAGATCAAGAAAGCTATGCAAAGATGAGTGAAATCCACTTGGGACAAGTCTAACAGGAGCCCAATATTCAATATGGGCTTGAAAGAAGAAGATCCAATTTTCATACATGTGATATGCTATGGAAGACAAGACTTGGGCCTATTGTTATTGAAGGCCATGAACTTATTTATTTCATTAAAAGGGCTTATTTTGTTAGTCATAGGAATTAATCTAGAATAATTGGGCTTAGGGAATGTCTAGCCCACACTATTATTTCTAATGAACTAGGGTTTTTGGGAAAGACTTGTATTTTGGCCAAGGGCTTATTTGGAAAGTATTATATTATTTCAACTAGGGTTTTTAGAAGTCACTGTAGCGCATCACTATTCTCTAGGATTTTTTCGGATTGTTATTTAAACCACTTGTAGCCTCATTTGAGAAGGTAAGACATTATTGAAATTGATGAATTTTATTAATTGTGAGTTGAGTTTATCTCCTCTTGTTCTTGATTGAATGTTTGAACTTATCAAAGGTAAATCACAACATTTGTGGCGTTCCTCCTTCGTAATCTAGGTTCTTGAAACGATTTCTCATCGGGTCTAAATTCTCCATCCATTGATTTGAGTTTGACTTTCTTGGGTTTGTTTTTTCCAATATTGTTGTTGAGTCTCAAAACGAGTCCATTGGGGTTCACATCACGCTATACCCTGCTATATTAGTTGCAGCTCCCATTTTGCAGGCTAGTCCGTAAGGTTCCAGACTTTTTCGGCCTAGGCCTTGCGCTATTTCACCCTAATGCAAGGAGGTTCTTTATATGTTGTAGCATTGGTGTAGGGCACTAGAGGAGGTCAATCCCGAGAACCCAGACCTCACTGCATGCAAGTTTCTCTTGGTGCACAATATTCTTAAGCACAACATCTGTAGGTTTTGGTCTCACCCCAGGTAGGCATTGGTTCGCTTGGAATCGCAACACCAACGGGTCAAAGGTAGGCAATTCTTTTTTGTGTCCAACAAGGGATGGGAGTTCCTTGCCAAGCAGACCATACGGAGGGAGTATCCCATGAGGGCCATGTGGGGGTAGTGCCCATGGATAAAGAAGTCAAGCTCAAGGCGACTCCCGCAAAGGTGACTCGGCTAGAGTTCGTGTGAGCCTAGGCCAAGGTGGACTTGAACGACATCTATTCCAAGGCCTTGTTAATTGAGGCCAACATAAGATGATACTTGGCTTCCCAGGCACACACCCGCTTCGATGACCGTATTGTCCCCATGAAAGGCATTGCGCGTAAGTACTATAAGCGGTCATTGAGCCAACTGATGGAGGGGACAGGGAAGAAGGCACAGGTTAAGGAAGGTGCAAATAGTAGTGGAGGCTGTGCCTCCTCCTATGCAGCCCTCCCTCCTTGTCTTAGTTAGCCGCACTAAACCTTCGATGCCTATTCTGAAGATTAAAGCCATCATTCCACCGCCTCCTATTGCCAAGGTGGCGTCATGTCCTACCTCGCCGAGCCAAGAGGGACTATCGAGGTACCCGAGAGACTTCGGCGACTCTCGAGGCAGTTCAAGTTCCTCGAGCCCCTGTTCCTCTGGAAGTGGTCCACTTGGCTCTTCTGGCTTTGTCTTCTCCTGTCTCGCCAAGGAAGGTGAGTGTAGTCGAGACCCTTACATCGGCCCAGGAGGGGCTTTCGTTGCATTTCTACGGGGCTTTTTTGAAAACCGTATTGAGAGAGTCCTAAGTTTTGCATTTCACCACCCTCCGTTAATGTTGAGGAAGGCTTCATGAGGCCCCTAGTTGAAGGGGAAGAGGAGAGATCTGACAAAGAGTGGGGGGACTCAAAACTTGGCAAGGGGAGGGTATTTATTCCCGAGTCCCCAATACAATACTCCTCTGAGCACGAAGCTGCATTGGAGGGAGCTTCACCAAAGGTTGAGTCTTGGACCGGGAAGGCTAGAGGACGTGGAGGGTACGACCAAGGAAAAATTGGCTAAGGGCCGGGAAGAGTTCACCACCTCACCCAAACCTGAATCTGAGATACTTTTGATGGGGGCTAACGAAATTTCACCCACCCTATTGGAGACTGAGGCCAGGATGATGTCGATACTAGTCAGGGAAGACCTAGGCATTGTGCCCTAGTTTGAGGTCAAGGACCAATTGGTGGAGATCATTGCAGTCTGCCCGCCTCACCCAAGGTTAAGGCTATGTTGCTAAGCTCAAGAGGAGCAAACCTCTTGCTAGCGAAGGCATGGAGTGGGTGTTGGGGTAGATCCCATCCAACAACCCAAGAGGGGGTTGAGCCAGCGAGAAGCCAATAGCTAAAGGTCAATTCGATTAGCCTAGGCTGGTAATTGGGAACTATGTCAAGTCCTGCCCCTGCCTTAAAGAGCAATTGGGTCTTGTCCTAGAGTCTCCCCCATTTCCCCACTAATTTAGCGCTTGAGGAATCTGTCCGAGAGACAGCTGAGTCACTTATAGACCTCTTCTCTGCAGTATGTACCATCATGCTACCTTCATCTGGAGCTAGTTGTATGACCAGACTGAAGAATTGCGCTTCTCTCACACTTTCTCCATTTCTGCCTTCTGGGAATCCAACGACTCCTGCAGGTTGGCTCTCCTCGACCTAGAGTGTGGCATTGAGCCTATTTTGCCTAGCCTCCTCTTGTGACTTGGAGAGATCAGCTTTAAGAGTGGCCTTTTGCCAATGAAGCCGAGTCATCCTCTTTCGCCTCCATCGATGGACCAACTCAGCCTTGACAAGGGCCTCCTCTAACTTCTCCTTCTTCTCTCTCTCACGCTTAGCATGGTGCAACAGTACATTCAACATAGATCAGAGCGTCTGGTTGTTTTCTTCCAAGGATCCCCAGCCATTTACTATGAAGGCTGCCAATTGCTCTACCACTTGTCAAGAAAGCAAACAAGTTTAGGACACTTTAAGTGATTGCTCTTGAGCTACAAAGTGGCATGGTAGAAGTGAATGATATGGTTCCCCACATGGACGCTCAATTGAAATAGGCATCATTTGCCTGACTCGATTGGAAACCTTGCTCTCAATACCAAATGATGTGAACTCCAATCGACTCGCTTTGAGACCCAACAATAATATCGGAAAAACAAACCCAAGAAAGCCAATATCAAGTCTATTGGATGGAGGAAGCTAGACCCGATGAGAACTCGTTTCAAGAACCTAGATTATATTAAAATCTAGACCCGTTGAAGAACCCGTCTCAAGAACCCAGATTACAAAGGAGGAATGCCACAAAGGTTGTGATTTACCATTAATAAGTTCAAACGTTCAATCAAGAACAAGAGGAGACAAACTCAATTCACAATGAGTAAAATTTCATCAATTTCAATAATTTCTTCCCCCTCAAATGAGGCTACAATTGGTTTAATAAACAATCCCCCAAAACCCTAAGTGAGCCGCGGTACTGTAGCGTGAACAGTGCCTCGCTAGCCTCGCTACAGTAACTTCTAAAACCCTAATTCAAATAAAATAATAACTTTTCAAATATGCCCTTGACCAAAATACAAGGCCTTCCCAAAAACCCTATTTCATTAGAAATAATATGTGTGGGCTGGACATCCTCAAGCCCACTTATTCTAAACTAATAAAATAAGCTTTTTTAATGAAATAAATAAGTTTAAGGCCTTCAATAACAATAGGCCCAAGTCGTTTCTTCCGTAGCATATCACATAGATGAAAACTGGATCTCCTCCTCTCAAGCCCATATTGAATGTTGGGCTCTTGCTAAACACGTCTCAAGTGGATTGCACCCCCATCCATGCATAGCTTTCTGGATCTTCGTACCTCCTGATCTTTTAATTGCCCTTGATGAAACTTGCAAATGATCTTTACGACTTGGTCCACCTTGGGGCCCATCAACGTTTATGGGAGTATCATTTTCTTTTCATTGATTTGTTGCATGAACATTTGTGAGAGTATTGTTTGCCCTTGTTAGAGTTTGCATATAATAGGACAATTCATATTACCATTTTTTATTCTCATTTTGAAATTGTATATGGCTTTAATCCACTTACTCTTTTAGTATTGATGTTTTTGCTTGTTGATGACAAGAGTGGCTTGGATACACCTTTTCACATTCTTAAGAAAATTAATGATAATTCATATCAAGTGGATCTTCTAGGTAGGTACCATATTTCTACTCCTTTCAATGCTTCTGATCTTTTTCTCTTTGATCTAGGTGGAGATTCGAGGTCGAATCCTTTTGAGGAGAGGAGAAATGATGGCCCCAAGGTGGACCAAGTCGTAAAGATACTTTGCAAGTTTCAGATGGGGTAATTACGAGATCAAGAGCTAGGAAGATCATGGATGCTATGCAAGGATGAGTGAAATCTACTTGACACGTGTTTAGCAAGAGCCCAACATTCAAGATGGGCGTGAGAACAAGAGGTCCAGTTTTCATCCATGTGATACGCCATGGAAGACACAAATTTTGTAACAGCCCGCTAAAATCTAGCCTTATCTCCTCACCCTTCTCTTTCCTTTTATTTCGCACATTTTAGACAGCACAGTAATCAGTTTTGGATTCTTTTTCGACAGCAATCACCATATCTCTCTCGTCTCTACACTCACCCGAAATCACGTGCATAATTTATCTTTTTCCGTAAATCATGTTATTTTGTTCTTCACCGACAACTGTAAAATCATGAACCGAATTATCCTAAACGTTGTACCTCGATGGCGTATTCCGGATCTTATCCACCGGATTTCAAAGTATTAAATAAGCTTGTTTTTAAAGTAGCACAATTATAATAATTTAATGAGCTCTGAAAATATTATAATTGTAGATAATTACTTAGATTAAATATTTTAGTTATTTTAACATATTAAGAGATTTAATTTTACGTTGAAAACTCTTATTTAAATTAAATGGTTTTATCCTCTTTGAATGATTAAAGATACTTTATCATTTTAATAATGATGAAGAAATATTATTTTATAAACCTTAGTTTATAAAATAATAATCTATCTTAATTCCTCTCAGTGTTGTAATTAAGTGTTTTATTAATTTAAATGATTTTATTCTCTTCGATTAATTAATGGTACTTTATCATTTTAAATAATGATGAGGAAATATTATTTTATAAACTTTAGTTTATAAAATAATATTCTACCTTAATTCTTCGTAGTGTTTTATTTAAAGTGTTTTATTTTTAAATAAAACACTTACGCGTTTTTAAATCAGTGTTTTAACTCATCGTTGGATTATTTGAGGATCCTGAAGCGTAGGATTGAAGTTAATTACCTAGGCCCTTACCCTTTTTCCTTCACTTTTTCCTTTTCTCTTTTCTCTCTTCTCTTTCCTCTCCTTCTCCCTCATGGCCGACGTACACATTGCTTGCCTTCCACCATACCCGTTCGGTTGGAGCTCCCAGCCGGCGCCACCTCTGGCCGCCGTGCCTCACCTCCCTCACCGGCGTGACCTCCTCCCTCCGGTGAACACTATCCAACCGGTGGTGAGTTAAACAGGTCACCGATTCTCTCTCCTCCTCCCTCCAAAGAAATGGGTTTTAATGACTTTTCCTCCATTTTGGACCACCATACACGGTCAAACCGGCCACCAAGCACTACCATTGGAACCACCATGTCAAGAGCTTCCTCCCCATGTCCTTCTTTCTCCCTAACTCTCACTCTTTCTCATATGGGTCTCCACACACACACGTTCGGTTGCACCACCGTGCGCCACCGTGCACGGCCAACCGTGGTGTTTCACCACCACCACCTTGTTCCTCTCAACACCATGAACCTCTCCAAGAAATTTCATGGCCAACGGAGCTATGTAGAGCTCTCACTCTCCCTCACTCTCCAATGCCGAAAATGGCTTCAAACGGCCGATCCGCCACCGTTAGCCGCTGTATGACCACCACCTCGCCACCACAGCTCCACCACATGTTCATCTACCTTTCCTAGCTTGCCATGAAGTTCTATGGCATTTCGCTACCTCACGCCTCCTCCCACCATTCGGATTTACTGTTCACGGCGTGATGCCGCCGTATTCCGCCACCTTTGACCATCACAAGGCGACCATGAGCCTTCCAAGGCCATGCTTAGCTTTTCTCAGCCCCAAACTACCACTTTATGTGGTGGACAGCCACCGTACGCGGTGTTACCGCCACGTACGTTCCTCCGACGCATGTTCGTGACGAGCAGCGAGCGACGCACGGGTTATCCCGTCGATGGTATAACCCTCTATCTCTAGTTATTTACGTTCAAAGTAGTTAGTTGATTGGTTTGTGGACTGTGTAGTTGTATTTGTGGAGTTCGCTGCGTAGTTGTGAAGCAAAGTGTGGTTGTGAAGTGTTGGGCTTGATTTTGTAGTTTTGTGGACTATGCTGTGAAGTATAGGCGTGAGATGGATGCCGTAGTTGTGATACGACGTGTAGTGTGAAGAGAGTACGCGTGTAGCGTATCCTGTGTAATGCAGTGACGCGCCGTGCGATGTGCACTATAGTGATGTGTGGCGTAAAAGGAAGGGAGTACACATGGAGTGTACTCCGTGTTGTATGGCGATGCATCGTGTGATGTGCATCGTGATGATGAGTGTTGTAGCGAAGGAAGTACGCGTAGCGCATACTCCGTGTCGCGTAGCAATGCACCGTGAGGCGTGTATCTTAGCGATGTGTGTTGTAGTGTGGTTGGAAGAGAGTTCACGTGATTGTACTCTGTACTAAGTCGTGAAACACCGGATGGCGTATCACGAAGGGTTGGATGGCGTAACAGAGAAGTGTAGAGCATATGGTGTAGTGTTGGGAAACTGTATGACAGTGTCCCGAAGCAGTGGTGATTTGGCTTATAGTCCGGGGTGACGGGTGTCATCTTGTGGTTGACTATGGCTAAGAGTATATGGATTGAGAAAGGAGTTGTTTGTTTGGTTGTTATTGATATTTTTAATGAACTTGATTTAGTGCAAAGGCTTTCTGAAGTCAATTTATCTCTTCCGAGTATAGTGAAACCTCAAGTTACCCGTGGTGTTGCAAGTGCTCACAATATGGCAATTGAGTTCAGAATTGAAAATCTTAAGGACTTGAGCGTTCCTCTTCCAGCTGTTGTGCAGTTTCTCGTGTTTCACGCTCTATTCTCACAGAACGCGACGATCGAGGTAAGTTAGCTTCTAACTTACTATCAGTTTATTGTGTATGTGTGATGGGTAAGGGAACTACAATTTATGTATGTATGTTATCATATATGCCATGTCATGCAATGTCATTACATGTTTATCTGTTACGCATGATTTAATCTCTAATGAATAATTATCTGTTACACAGCAATTTGTGACACGTATAATACGTGGGGCCACAACAACTGTGGAGTACGTATTATATTTTATGTTACGTATAATACGTGGGGCCACAACAACTGTGGAGTACGTATTATATTTTATGTTACGTATAATACGTGGGGCCACAACAACTGTGGAGTACGTATTATATTTTATGTTACTGTATAATGCGTGGGGCCACAACAACTGTGGAGTACGTATTATATTTTATGTTACTGTGTATTCATGGGGCCACAACAACTGTGGAGCATGAAGTATGGGGCCACAACAACTGTGGAGCATACACTACGTGAGACACAGCAATTGTGACACGTAGAATACGTGTCATATTTTATGTTACGTGTATTCAAGTTTCAGATCAAGTACATGATAAGTCAAGTTTCAGATCAAGTTCATTTATGTTATGCTCACATACATGTTATGTTCATGTTCATGATGTCCAAGTTCATGTTCACATCATGTTATGTTCACGTTTATGATATGTTCAAGCTCACGTTCATGTTATGTTATGTTCACGTTCACATTATGACTCAAGTTCACGTTTATGTCATATTAGGCTCAAGTTCATGTATTTCACGTTCAAGTTTATATTTATGTTATGCATGTTTACGTTCAGGCTATGTTGCTAGTCCATGTTATGTTTTAAGCTCAAGTTCATGTCATGTTAAGTCAAGTTCAGTTCACGTTTAAGTTCTGGTTATGTCATGCTATATGTCAAGTTATGCTATGCTTATGTACGACTTTACTTATGCATTTATGCTTTTACTGCCATGCATGCATCTTTAACCTGTGTGGGAGTTTTATGTTAACTTACTGAGATTTGTAATCAAATCTCACTGTGGTAGTCCCAACTACCATTCCCCCCGAATGGTAGATCTTGTTACAGGACCCGAAGGAGAATTGGAATCTGACCAACTGAATACGGTCGACTAGGCCACGGTGCGATGTTGATGATGGCATAGTATTTAACTTAGGTTACTACTTGTACTTTTGGAGTTGTATCTCAAGTATTCTTTTGATCACAATCATTTTGGACTAGTGTGGTGATCACGGCTATTTAGTATGCCTTTATGTATGAAATATGTTTCAAGTATTTGAGATATTTTTAGTTTGGTGCATAGTATTGCTAAAGAAAAAGAAAATTTAAATTATCCGCTGCGAATATTGCATAATGCTAGATGCATGTTAGGAACATTGCATCTTATATGTCATGAACGGGGGCAGGTAACCTTGTGTTGCATGTCCCGACGCTTCAAATGTCCGTTCAATCCCAAGCGGAATTTGGGGGCGTCACAAATTTGGCCTATTGTTATTGAGGCCTTAGACTTATTTATTTCATTAAAAAGAGCTTATTTTATTAGTTTAGAATTAGTGGGCTTGAGGATGCTTAACCCACATATGTATTATTTCTAATGAACCAGGGTTTTTGGGAAGGCCTTGTATTTGGGACAAGGGCATATTTGAAAAGTTATTAATTTATGTCAATTAGGGTTTTAGAAGTACTGTAGCACGGCACTGTTCACACTACAGTACCTGCGGCTTATTTAGGGTTTTGGGGGATTGTTTATTTAAACCAATTGTAGCCTCATTTAAAAAGGAAAGACATTATTGAAATTGATGAATTTTATTCATTGGGAGTTGAGTTTATCTCCTCTTGTTCTTGATTGAACATTTGAACTTATCAAAGGTAAATCACAACCTTTGTGACGTTCCTCATTTGTAATCTGGGTTCTTGAGAAGGGTTCTTCAACGGGTCTAGATTTTCAAATAATCTAGGTTCTTGAAACAATTTCTCATTGGGTCTAGATTCCTCCATCCAATAGACTTGATATTGGCTTTCTTGGGTTTGGTTTTCCAATATTGTTGTTGGGTCTCAAAGCAAGTCGATTGGAATTCACATCAGAAACTAAGGTTGAGCGAAAAAGAAAGAGTGAAAATGAGATTGAGGAAGAAAAAAATAGTGAGACCAAAAATGAGAGAGAAAGAAAAATGGGAGAGAAAAGAAATGAAGGTGAGGCTGAAACCTCAAGAAAAAAAGAGAGTGAAAAGAAAGAGGAGAGTGAAGAAAGTGAGAGAAAAACAAAGAGAGAAGTGAGTTTTTATACTAAGTTAAATTTTAATACTAACAAACTTAATGAATCTTTGCCTAGTGTTGTTATCTCTTTGTTGCAGGGATATGAGGTCGTGTTGCCTAGTGATATTTTTAGGAGATTGTCACCTATTAGAGAGATAAAGCGATACATTGATTTTGTGCCAGGTGCGACAATCCCTACCCGACCTTTCTTTGAAGAACATAAGTCCTTAATACACTTGAAAGAGCAAGGTAAGTTTAATAGAATGCATGCCAAGTGGGTTCAATTTATTGAGACATTTCCTCATGTAATTCAGTACACACATGGTAAGAAAAATTTTGTGTTTGATACTTTAGCAAGAAGGTATGCCCTTGTCATCATTTTAGATACAAAATTATTGAGACTTGAATATGATAAGAAATTGTATATTAACGATGATGGCTTGGCTAGTGTGTATGGAGTACGTGAGAAAGCATCGTTTTCTCATTTATATAGATTAGATTGGTACTTGTTTAGAGAGAAAAGACTTTTTATGCCTACTAATCTTATGCGTGAATTGCTTGTGCATGGATGTGGTTTGTTGGGACATTTTGATATAAAGAGGACTTTAAATGTGTTGCATGACCATTGGTGGGAGTACTACTTGCCATTCATTAAGTTTGCATATAGTTGTGGTGGTCACTTTGGTATAAAGAATATTTTAGGCATATTGCATGAACATTAGTGGGAGTATTGTTTCCCATTCATTGAGTTTGCATATAGTTGGAGTGGTCACTTTGGTGTAAAGAAGAGTTTATGAGTTACTGTAGCTTAGCACTGTTCACGCTACAATACCCGCGGCTCACTTAGGATTGTGGAGGATTGTTTATTTAAACCAATTGTAGCCTCATTTAAGTAGGTTGGACATTATTGAAATTAATAAATTTTATTCATTGTGAGTTGAGTTTATCTCCTCTTGTTCTTGATTGAACATTTGAGCTTATCAAAGGTAAATCACAACTTTTGTGGTGTTCCTCCTTTGTAATCTGGGTTCTTGAGACAGGTTCTTCAACGGGTCTAGATTTTCATATAATCTAGGTTCTTGAAACGATTTCTCATCGAGTCTAGATTCTCCATCCGGTCTAGATTCTCCATCCATTGACTTGAGTTTGGCTTTCTTGGGTGAGTTTTCAAATTGATTGTGGTTTCAAGGGATTCTCTTCCCACGGGTTCACATCACCCCATGCACGCCTCTGGCCTCTCTCTCTCCTTTTGCTCTTCCAACATGCTTCTAGAACATGCCTGTTCCTCTTCCCAAGTTAGATCTCCTTGAAACTTCAAAAGTCCATCTCATACTCTCCACATGCTGGACAAGTTTCAATCTTGGCCTTTCCTATCCAAAGTGGCATGTAAGCCCTAGTTCTAGGTGACATCATCTTCCACTCAACCTTCTAGAAAACCTCTTGCATGTAGGACAAGTGTCTCACCTACCATTTTTCCTAGGTTTCTCACCCAAATGACCAAATAGTCTCTCAATAGCCATGTGGCGCCTACCACATGCTTGGAAGATATTTTGGGCCTTTCTTCCCTAGCAAGGCCGAAACCCATTTAAGTCCTATTGGGCTTCTCCTCGTCTCATCTCCTCACCTCAAAGCCTTTTAATCTAAGAATCCTTAAGGTCCAAAAGTAAAATTCACTAAGGGCCTTTATCCAATTAAAATCAATTCGCCTCTTATTCACAAAGCTTAGGGAACCTCTTCTAAAATAAAATAAAATAACCATGACAAGAAGAAACGGTAACTTGGCAAAAGTCCAAGTCCTCATAGTCTAAAGCCGTGCATACCTTATGAGGGAGGAATTACGAAAGACAACCACTAGACCACTATACAAATTTGTCACCATTTGGTTATAAATATGACTTTTCTTGCTTTTAATTATGACAAGTGTGACTTCTTGTATAGGGGATTCAACGTACAAACTTTTCATTCAATATTGACAAACACTTCTTTTAGTTTTTGTCTTTATTTCTATTGGTTGTGCTGCTTTATGTAGAGTTCACCCGATAAAGGTTCTCACCAAGACACCCTAAAGAAGATCTTGCAAAGACTTGACGCCTCAAGGCACCTCACAAACTAGGTCGTGGAGCTGAGTGAATTCGACATCGAGTATGTACCATGGAATTTGGTCAAATGGCAAGTGTTGGTAGATTTTATTGCAGAATTCACCGGCTTGCCGAGCTAGAGAGAGTGGAGGTACATATTGTTACAAACAAAGGTGAAGAACGTGATTATGCCATTAAAGTGGCGTTCAAAACTATGAACAACAAGGCATTCTTCTTTGGCCTAACGATTGCCAGGTCTTTGGACACTGAGGAAGTAGAGGTATGAGCTAACTTCCAGGTAGTGGTCAGCCAAGTATGGGGAGAATTCGGGTTGAATAGTGAAAATTTGAAAAAGTATCTAACACTGATAGAGGTTGAGCGCACCACCACTTAAGATACTTCCAAATTCAGCAAGTTCCAAGGGTCAAGAATCAAAAGGTGGACAAGTTAGCACAAGCAACATCCAGGCAAGAAAATTCTCTCCTACTAGAGCGAATGGTAATCAGGACCCTTAAGATACCTACCATGGGGATTGAGGTAGTGGAAGTCAAATTGGGAGCCCCAGAGTGGGCATTGGATATTATCAAATACATAGATGCCAACGAGGTACACGACGATACGTGGAAAGCCAGGAAGATCAAGAACATAGCAACGTGTTACAACATAGTCAACGGAATCCTGTATCGAATGGGATACTCCACACCACTCTTGAGGTGCATCCCATTCAAAGAAAGCCAATTTGTGCTGGCAGAGGTACACGAGAGAATATGTGGCGACCACTTAGGAGGGCAGGTGCCAGCAAACAAAGTGATGAGAGCAGGGTATTGCTGGCCACGCGCCCTTCGGATTCTAAGGAATACGTGCAGAAGTACAAGAAAGGCCAAAAGTACTCCAAAATGTCTCATCACCTACCAAATGAACTGACATCGATCACATTACCATGGCCCTTCACCTAATGGAGAATCAACCTGGTAGGACCCCTTTCCCAAGCAAAGGAGGAGTAAGATTTGTAGTGGTGGCAGTAGATTATTTCACCATGTGGGTAGAGATTGAGGCATTAGCAACAATCACAGAAAGCAACATCACACGCTTTCTATGGAAGATAGCCATTTGTAGATTCAGCTTCCCCTGCATCATCATATCAGATAATGGGAGGCAGCTTGACTTTGACCACTACCAAGATTGGTGCTGGGAAATGGGTATCAAATTCTGCTACTTGTACCTAGGACATCCCCTGTCCAATGGGTAGGTGGAGGCGACTAATAAGATGCTGATGGGAATACTCAAGAAGAAAAGCTTAGTGACAGAAAGGCCACTTGCACGAAGGAATTCCCCATAGTTCTATGGGCCTAATCGATCACGGTGAGGACCCCGATGGGGAGACTCCAGTTGAAGTCGGGATTACTACCTACAAGGTTCAGCACTTTAAGCAAAACTCCAACAACGAGTGACTAGAAGAGCAGCTTGGAAAAGATCATGCTTTAATTGGAAGTGAGAACAGCCGTCAACAAGAGAAGGGCAGAGCGATATTTCAATAAGCGGGTATGCCCAAGGGCATTCAAGGTCGAGGACCTCATGCTAAAGCAAACGGGAACAACTACCCAAGACGAAGGGAAGCTGGGCCCTGAATGGAAAGCCCCTATGTGGTCACCGCCAACAACCACCCGGGTTCCTAATGGCTTCAGGACTCCCAAGGGAACAAACTACCACACCCATGGAATGCCAAGCACCTACTAAAGTTTTATTGCTAAAAGTTTAATGATTTGTAATTTACATTTCCATGTCAACAACACATATTCTATTAATGAAAGCATGACTTTTTAGGAATAAAATGTATAAACTCCCTATCGCCAACAACGTAATCTTCATCAACGTAAATCTCCATTAGCAAAATTTCTAACAACTACTTACCTCCCCGTGAGGCACCAAAGGGATGAGTTACGCCAAAGGCAACTTTATCCCTCTCGCGGCAGAGTGTGGGTCAGCACTCAACTGCCCGATGACTACGTAATCTTCATCAACACAATCTCCATCAATGTTATCTCCATGAACATAATCTCCATCAACGTAATCTACATCAACGTAAATCTCCAACAACTAATTACTTCCCCCACAGGGTACCAATGGATGAGTGTAATTCATAAGGCTACTTTATCCCTCCCACGGTAGAGTACATGGCGCTCTTAGCTGCCTGACAACTTACCTTCCCCGTGAGCATCAACCAGTAGGAGTGGGTCTAGTCCCAAACTGTCCAAACAACCTACCTCCCTGTGAGGGTCAATAGGCAAGTCCAACCCCCGCTACAACCAGACCTCCCCCATGGAGAAGAGCGGGTCCAACCTCTGGACTGCCTGAACAACTTACCCTAACCTTCACCACAATGAAGAGTGGGATCAACACTAGCTTAACCCAACATTTACCTTCCTGTGATATCAACGGATGAGAAGGGGGAATCAATGAAACCCTAGATGGTGCAAATTTTGGCAGCCCTAGAAAAACGAATTTCTGTGCCTCTTTTTTTTTCGGCAACCCTAGAATATTGAAGCCCTAGAATTTATTATGCATATAAATAAAAGATAGAATCAGACCTGATTGGAAACCTTGCTCTAATACCAAATGATGTGAACCCCAATCGACTCGCTTTGAGACCCAACAACAATATAAAAAAAAACAAACCCAAGAAAGCCAAACTCAAGTCAATGGATGGAGAATCTAGACCCGATGAGAGATCATTTCAAGAACCTAGATTATATGAAAATCTAGACCCGTTGAAGAACCCATCTCAAGAACCCAGATTACAAAGGAGGAACACCACAAAGGTTGTGATTTACCTTTGATAAGTTCTGTTGAACCTAAGGTTTCAAGTTTTGTGTAATTATATATTTACACATGGATTTTGATGATAACAAATGAATTCAAAGAATAAAGGAGTCTCAAGCTCAAGTTATCTACACAATGGAGTCAAGCACATCAAGAAACCAAGCATGAGCAAGAAGGGAACAAGCTCACATTAAAGTCATA
Source organism: Carya cathayensis (assembly GCA_011037825.1). NCBI lineage: Eukaryota > Viridiplantae > Streptophyta > Magnoliopsida > Fagales > Juglandaceae > Carya > Carya cathayensis. The sequence continues at coordinate 202,181 of QGSO01000378.1, forward strand.
GAGTAATGTTGTAAATCTCTTAAAATTCGAAATTAGGATTAAGGCTCAAAATTAATATTTTATCATAAAGCATTAAAATACATTTTCCACATGTGCATGAATATTTTTGAAAATTAAATTTGAATATTTTGAAAGATAATTGATTGTCATCTTTCACATGTGCATGCCATGATTAAAGGTTTGAACTTTGAAAATATTAAAGATGATTGATTGTCATCTTTCACATGTGCATGTTTTATTTGAATAATTTCAAAAGTGATTGATGCTTTTCTTGACTTATGCAAAAGGAAGATGTCTTTGTTTGAAAATTTTGAAAAGTAAAGTGTGCTCCTTTTGTCATATGCAAAAAGTAAAAGATTAGGTTTGAAATTTTTGAAAAGCAAAGTGTGCTCCTTTTGTCATATGCAAAAAGTAAAAGATTAGGTTTGATTTTTTTGAAAAGCAAAGTGTGCTCCTTTTGTCATATGCAAAAAGTAAAAAGATTAGGTTTGAATTTTTGAAAAGTGAATGATGATGTCTTTGACATGTGAATCTTTTTAAATTTGAATATGAAGTCTTATATGCCTATAAATAGATCATTTGAGAGTTTCACATTTACAAAACCAAGAGTATACAGTATTCATTCAAAACTTTCATTCTCTCTTCTCTAAATATTGAGCCTTAACCCTTGTTCATTTTGAGAGATATAGTTTGTGCTGTATTGTTCTTATTTCACTCATTGAGGAGTGTTTTCTGATATTCTACCCACTATCAATTCTTGTATCAGTAAAATGGTGTGTATAATTCTTGTGCGTGTAGAAAGTGTTCTACACAGGGAATAGTTGAATCACCACGTGTGAGGTGATTGCAAGTGTAGAGGGTGTTCTACACGGATCCTTTGTAGCGGTGTTGTTCCAAGGTGTAATAGGTTTCTATCTCCACCTGAAGGAGGTTGAATAGTGAATTCGGGAATCCTCAATGGGTAGCTTGAGGCGAGGACGTAGGCAGTGGGGCCGAACCTCGTTAACATACTAATTTGCTTCTCTTACCCTTACTCTTTATATTTATTGCTATTTTATATTTTGTTTATATTTTATAATGTATATTTGATTTATAATTGTTATTTTTTTTAAATACAACTCAATTCACCCCCCTCTTGTGTTAGTCATCTGGGCAACAAGTTCAAACGTTCAATCGAGAACAAGAGGAGATCAACTCAACTCACAATAAATAAAATTCATCAATTTCAATAATGTCTTCTTTTCTTTTTCAAATGAGGCTACCAGTGGTTTAAATAAACAATTCCCAAAACCCTAAAAGGAATAGTGCCGCGGTACTGTAGCGTGAACAGTGCTGCGCTACAGTAACTTCTAAAACCTTAGTTTGTAAAATAATAACTTTCCAAATAAGCCCTTGGCCAAAATACAAGGCCTTCCCAAAAACTCTAGTTCAATAGAAATAAGACGTGTGGGCTGGACATCCCCAAAACCCAATTATTCTAGATTAATTCCTATGACTAATAAAATAAGCCATTTTAATGAAATAAATAAGTTCATAGCCTTCAATAATAATAGGCCCAAGTCGTCGTGTCTTCCATAGCCTAGATCAAGTGGATCAAAATTGGTTCTCCTTCTTTCAGGCCCATCATGAGTGTTAGGCTCTTGCTAGCTTCATTCCAATTGGATTGCACCAATTCTTGCATTGCTCCCTTGATCTTTGTGGCTCTTCATCTTGTAATTGAACCTTAAGACTTGGTCTGCCTTGGGGCCCATCATTCCTGCCAAACTCTTCTCACCAAGGTGACGTGGTCGAGGGACTCTCCCACTAGCCTAAAACTTGAAGGGAAAATGGTCGAGGGATCTCCTTTACACCTTCTCACCAAAGAGTAGAGTGGTCGAGGGACTTTCTTCCAAACACCTTCCTAAGATGTGAACAGTGGCATTAAAAGCCTCCTCGTGGCGGACATGTGGAGATGATGAGGAGCATGGAAGGTGAGAACCAAAAGACCCTCTTGATTCAGGAATCTGAAAAGAGACGTTAGTGAAAACTCCTCATAAAGAAGCCCCCTCAATCAGACTGAGAGGAGCAAAAGAAGGAATACTGGTAGGTATGTCAGCATTCAAGCCTGAAAGCACCTCAGCATCATCATGCTAGGGAGGAGGCGTTTAGTCGATCAGTAGATTCCCCTCAGGAAAACTCAAGGATGGTTCATTGTCTCCTACAAGAGAAATACAAAAGGGTGAAAAAGGAATAGACTCTACTCCCACTAGCAAGAGACACTACTAGAAAGATGAAGGGCAAATCAGGAGTAACTTTACTGCTAGAATTTGTGGAAGCAAGGGGTGAACCGAATACTGCTACAGTCTCCTCTGCATGTTCAACCCGAGAAGGCCCTTTCGGAATATCAAAGGATTGAAAAGTTGCAGGAATGGATAAGGGCACTGTAAACAATTCAGGATTCAAAAGGACAATGTCCTCACCTTCCTCCAAATGAATGCTATCGCCTTTCTCACCACATTGGTCGAGGTGACCGGGGACTGAGGGGCCAGGCCACTATTACCTTCGACAGCGATTTGAGCAAAGGCTTCAGAAGCAGCTTCAGCGGCTATCACAATCTCAAGGTCCTTCTCAGCCATAGCCATCACATCATGAAAGGAAAGGATTGGGGCTCCATAAAAGAGGTAGATCTGTTCGGTCGTGCCTTTTTAAATGTCGACTGGACACCACTACTCACCTGAGGAAGGGGCGAGGAATCGTACCTTGACTTGACACCCCAACTCACTTGAGGAGTGCCACTTACCTAAGGAGGAGACAAGGTAGACTCATCCGAACAGTGTGAAATGCGAGCCTTCTTACTTCTGTTTTTGATTTCTTGCCGACTCCTTTTAAAATTGCCCATGGGCGAGAGGGCACCTAGAAATTCACGACCCAATATATGCACTTGGCTAGGCAACATCATAAGTCTTTCAATATTGTTGGGAGTCAAAATAAGGTCGGAGAAACATAGTTTGGGATGACTACTATTCCAATTCGATACCAGTCGTATGCAAGCCTCTTCCTGAGGAGAAAGAATGACTTTGAAATCGCCCTCGTCAGGAACGAGACCCCAACAAGCCTGTAGAGGGAACTCCCAATTGGGAATTTCATCAGCAGGGAATTCCCAACCAGTACTAGAAATGAAGAAAATTTTTTATACCCAATCTATGGCATTAGCGTATTTGCATTCCAATTCAACCAACTTATTATGGGACTTAAAGCTACAAAGATTCTCTTCCTAAACCCGTGAAGTGACAAGAATTCATAGGCTGTGAGATCGGGATATAAGTCACTCATGGGTTCCAATATCCTTCGCCACAAGACGTAGCAGGCCATCATGATTCTCCAGGCGTTGGGTACTAGTTGGGCCAAAGCCAGTCCTAGGACATGCAGCACATTGCGGACTAGCGGTACAAAGGGCAACTAAAGCCCCATGGTAAACATCGCAAGATAAAGAGCAAGGGAAGCAGCCATACCTCTTACATCCACTGCCCTCTAGTTAGGAGATGGCACACTCAGAGTTGTCGAGTCGGGAATGTTGAAGTTTTTCCTCGCATTCTCCAACTCACGGCGAGAAACAATTGAAGACCAACTATGACCCTGAAAAATTGATGACAGAGCTTCCTTGTTAGGGTTTGCAGAAACGCTTTCAGTACGAGGAGGAGAATCGCGGGGTCACAGAGAATCACGGGGTGGCGTAGAACCACCCCCACTTGATGAGGCCAAACCCTTGCCCTTCGAAGAAGAAGAAGCCATGGAAAGAGATTAAAAGTTCACAAAGAAGGTAACAGAAAAGAGAGCAAGAACAACAAGAGATTTAAAAAGAGGAGAGCGAAAGATTCAGGAGAGAGGAAGAAGGGAAAAGGGAGTTTTGGAGCAGGAGCAACAGTTGAGGCATAAAGACACGAATGTGGAACGATGCACTAACAAGTAATACTCGATTAATGAAACAACACCCTAACAATGGGGTTTGGATGAATAAGAAACAACATGATTTTAAGTCTCATCACGCCACACATGATGAGACTTTACAGGGTAACTATAGAGGATATTATAAACGTTTAAACCTAAATGGGCTTGGGCTGTCTGACAAGCCCATAGCCCATTTCATGATGTGAAGCTCAGACCCTATTAGAGAAGGATACAGCTCACCACCAAATACCGAATGGATAACCATCCGAAAGTGGTATGGGATCAAAATGGTTGTCATTTTAGATAAATATGAAATGAACCCTCATCCCCAGGTTCGAATTTCAAATAACTGATTGGTCGGTTATCACATAACAGCATAACATTTCAGGGCTCTATATAAATGAGGAACCCAGCTATGTAAAAGGATCTGATTGATTATTATTCAAAAGTTCATTCTATCACTAACTTAGGCATCGGAAGTGTTCCCATGAACCCCCCAAGCTATCTTACTCTTTGGTTGCAGATGGTCGAGCATTGGTTGCATTGAAACACGTCCATAACACTTCCTTTGATGAGTATTCATTGTATTAAACTTAAGAATAAATAGCCAATAACCCAATGTGCTTTACCTTGTTTGAGATTCAATCCTTGTGAAGTTTTTTTTTTTTTTTTAAATTAACCCCCTTGGTCACAATTCCTCCCATCCTAATTTAATGGAGGACACATATCACTTTCTAGAGCCATCATGTGTGGAAGTTTTTTTATTTCTTACATAAAATTATTCAAATAAATTATAATATTTTTAAATTTTTTAAAAAAATGTTGGGTGGAGGGGAAGGGACTCCCTCCTGCTAGCCACCCTGTGGTGGTCCAAGTGTCAACCACCACAAGAATGGCAAATAAGGGCCCATCACTTGGCATCCCTTTTTTGAGCACCAATGGATGTTGGAGCAGGTGGGTTCAACTACAAGGTGGCCAACCATACTGTGGCAACCGAACCCACCTAATTTGACAGTCACTGGTGGCCCCTTCTTCGCAACCCATGTGGTAGCCAACACTTGGACAACCATAGGGTGGTTTGATTTGGCACCCATGGTGACCCACTTTTTTTTAATACTTTTTTATATATATAGTTATTGTGACGCCCCCAAATTCCGCTTGGGATTGAACGGACATTTGAAGCGTCGAGACATGCAACACAAGGTTACCTGCCCCCGTTCATGACATATAAGATGCAATGTTCCTAACATGCATCTAGCATTATGCAATATTCGCAGCGGATATTTTTTTTTTTTCTTTAGCAATACTATGCACCAAACTAAAAATATCCCAAATACTTGAAACATATTTCATACATAAAAACATACTAAAAAGCCGTGATCACTACACTAGTCCAAAATGGTTGTGATCAAAAGAATACTTGAGATACAACTCCAAAAGTACAAGCATTAACCTAAGTTAAATACTATACCATCATCAACATCGCACCGTAGCCTAGATGACCGTATTCAGATGGTCAGATTCCAATTCTTCTTTGGGTCCTGTAACAAGATCTACCATTCGGGGGGAATGGTAGTTGGGACTACCACAGTGAGATTTGATTACAAATCTCAGTAAGTTAACATAAAACTCACACACAGGTTAAAGATGCATGCATGGCAGTAAAAGCATAAATGCATAAGTAAAGTCGTACATAAGCATAGCATAACTTGACATATAACATGACATAACCAGAACTTAAACGTGAACTGAACTTGACTTAACATGACATGAACTTGAGTTTAAAACATAACATGGACTTGAAATGTAGCATGAACGTAAACATGCATAACATAAATATGAACTTGAAAATAACATAAACTTGAACATATCATGACATAAACGTGAACTTGAGACATACTGTAAACGTGAACTTAACATGATGTGAACATGAACTTGGAACATAACTTGATCATGAACATAACATGTACGTGTACATAACAAAACATGAACTTGATCTGAAACTTGACTTATCATGCACTTGATCTGAAACTTGACTTAATACGTACTCCACAGTTGTTGTGGCCCCACGTATTCTACGTGTCACAATTGCTGTGTCTCACGTAGTGTATGCTCCACAGTTGTTGTGGCCCCATACTTCATGCTCCACAGTTGTTGTGGCCCCATGAATACACGTAACATAAAATATAATACGTACTCCACAGTTGTTGTGGCCCCACGTATACACGTAACATAAAATATAATACGTACTCCACAGTTGTTGTGGCCCCACGTATACACGTAACATAAAATATAATACGTACTCCACAGTTGTTGTGGCCCCACGTATACACGTAACATAAAATATAATACGTACTCCACAGTTGTTGTGGCCCCACGTATACACGTAACATAAAATATAATACGTACTCCACAGTTGTTGTGGCCCCACGTATACACGTAACATAAAATATAATACGTACTCCACAGTTGTTGTGGCCCCACGTATACACGTAACATAAAATATAATACGTACTCCACAGTTGTTGTGGCCCCACGTATACACGTAACATAAAATATAATACGTACTCCACAGTTGTTGTGGCCCCACGTATACACGTAACATAAAATATAATACGTACTCCACAGTTGTTGTGGCCCCACGTATACACGTAACATAAAAAATAATACGTACTCCACAGTTGTTGTGGCCCCACGTATACACGTAACATAAAAATATAATACGTACTCCACAGTTGTTGTGGCCCCACGTATATACGTAACATTAAATATAATACGTACTCCACAGTTGTTGTGGCCCCACGTATTCACGTAACATAAAATATAATACGTACTCCACAGTTGTTGTGGCCCCACGTATTATACGTAACATAACATGTCTTATCTTTCTTAATGCATGAGATATTAATTAATATCATATACTTTTCTAACATGGCGTATACTTGTAAATGGCACAATATGATTTAATCATAACATTTCATGGCATACTTAACATGGCATACTTATAACATACATCATTGTATGACAGAAAAGATTATGTAACAGATAATTATTCATGAGAGATTAAATCATACGTAGCAGATAAACATGTAATGACATAGCATGACATGGCATATACGATAACATACATACATAAATTGTAGTTCTCTTACCCATCACACATACACAATAAACTGATAGTAAGTTAGAGGCTAACTTACCTCGATCGTCGCGTTCTATGAGAATAGAGCGCGAGACACGAGGAACTGCACAACAGCTGGAAGAGGAACACTCAAGTCCTTAAGATTTTCACTTCTGAACTCAATTGCCATATTGTAAGCACTTGCAACACCACGGCCAACTTGAGGTTTCACTATACTCGGAAGAGATAAATTGACTTCAGAAAGCCTTTGCACTAAAACAAGTTCATTAAAATTATCAATAACAACCAAACAAACAACTCATTTCTCAATCCATATACTCTTAGCCATAGTCAACCACAAGATGACACCAGTCATCCCGGACTATAATCCATATCATCACTGCTTCGGGACACTGTCATACAGTTTCCCAACATTACACCATACGCTCCACACTTCTCTGCTACGCCATCCAACCCTTCGTGACACGCCATCCGGTGTATCACGACTTAGTACAGAGTACACTCACGTGAACTCTCTTCCATTCACACTACAAAACCCATCACTGCGATACACGTCTCACGGTGCATCGCTACGCGACACGGAGTACGCGCTACGCGTACTTCCTTCGCTACAACACTCATCAACACGATGCACATCACACGATGCATCGCCATACCACACGGAGTACACTACATGCGTACTCCCTTCCTTCTACGACCCACATCACTACAGCGCACGTCGCGCGGCGCGTCGCTGCATTACACAGAATACGCTACACGCGTATTCTCTTCACACAACCCGCCGTATCACATCTACGGCATCCATCTCACGCCTATACTTCACAGCACAGTCCACAAAACTACAAAATCAAGCCTAACACTTCACAACCACACTTCGTTTCACAACTACGCAGCGAACTCCACAAACACTAACTACACAGTCTACAGCCAACCAAATCAACTATGTTAAACATAAATAACTAAAGATAGAGGGTTATACCATCGACGGGATAACCCGTGCGTCGCTCGCTGCTCGTCACGAACATGCGTCGGAGGAGCATACGTGGCGGTACGGTGTCTGTCCACCACATAAAGTGGTAGTTTGGGCTTGAGAAAGGCTAGGCATGGTCTTGGAAGACTCACGGTCGCCTTGTGATGGTCAAAGGTGGCGGAGCACGGCGGCATCACGCCGTGAACAGTAACTCCGAACGGTGAGCGGAGGAGACGCGAGGTAGCGAAAAGCCATAGAACTTCATGGAAAGCTAGGGAAAGGTAGAGGAACATGTGGTGGAGCTGTGGTGGCGAGGTGGTGGTCGGACGGTGGCTAACGGCGGCAAATTGGCCGTTTGAAACTATTTATGGCCTTGAAATTATCCACAATTATAATATTTTCAGAGCTCATTAAATTATTATAATTGTGCTACTTTAAAAACAAGCTTATCTAATACTTTGAAATTCGATGGATAAGATCCGGGAAAACGCCATCGAGGTACAACGCTTAGGATAAAACTGTTCATGATTTTACAGCTGTCGGTGAAGAACAAATTACGTGATTTACGGAAAAGATAATCTATACGCGTGATTCCAGATGAGGGTAAAGACGAGAGAGATGTGATTGCTGTCGGGAAAGAATCCAAAACTGATTATTTTAGCGGGCTGTTACAGTTATTATATTTTTTGTACCACGTGTCTTCCGTTTCCCTTAAATAGGATGGACGAAATTTGTGATGAAGGGATATAATTCTAAAAGTGTGATAGTAAAGTTTGATTGAGGTTGACCAAGAGGAGTAAAGTTTGACTGGTTGTAAAAGATGTAAAATTTGTAATGCAATGTAATTCTCTAGTTAAACAATGTAGTATCGTAAACAGAAGTGTTAGATGCAGTCGGCACATGCAAGCAGGATGTAAACGGTTGTACGGAATGAATAAAAAAAATTTATAAAAATAGTTTTTTTTTCATGTGGGTTCCATATTAATCACTTTTTTCAAAACGACTGTACGCCGCTTGTACAACCACGAGTGCAAATATCATTTCTCTATCGTAAATATTTAAATGAGAAAAGCCTCAAATCAGTTACAATGTAAAGTGGTAATTTACACCATTCAATAGAAAAAGGACACGTAAGAAAGAAAAGTTCTTGTTGCAACCAACTGGAGGAATCCCGCGTAACCAGCGTCCGCGTGGTCTCGATATCAGTCCAACCCCTTTGTTCACCCAATACTTCAATATACAACTGCTGGAGCGGAACCAGCGCAAAATCGGATGATATTTAAGAAAAAAATGAAAACATAAGACAGATGAAAACAGGAAGGAGGGAAAATTCAGATTTTAAAAGCTAGATCACGTCTGGGTTTGGGGGGGAAGAAAGACTGCAATTTTGTGTCTGGAAGAAAGAAGAGATCGCCGCCATCGTCACCCGATGGGTCTGGAAGACGAGCCGATCTCCTCGTCTTCGCGTGAACAGCTTCGTCTTCGCATGAACAGCTTCGTGGGTCATCGTCGCCGTCGTCTTTGGGTTTCTCTGTGGCTAGCTTCAGGTAAGACAAAGGATGCATTATTCACACTGTTAGTGTTCATGTGGCTGCCTTTCCCTTTTGTTTGCACTCTGTTTTTGTTGGCCAGAAACATCTATAAGCATGCATTTTCTTTTTTAATATCCGTATGTGGTGTTGATGGGAACGACAGCCCTCTTTTTCTATTCTGTAACAAGAAACCAACAAACTCTCTGTTCATCTACTCTGTGGTTATTATTATTTCTTATTTTGTTGCAAGTCAAATATTAATTTGTTCCTAGTTTGATGGGTTAGAAAAGGTGATAGAATAGCAGTGAAGGCATAAAACCAGAAAGGGACATTGATAAATATTTGAAACAAAGACATGGTTAGCCTTCGGTTTTTGTGTGCAGAGAAATCTAATCTAAAAATGCAAATTAATTTGAAGAAAATCTAAGTGGTTACATTGGAAGTAAATGCAGTACTTTGAAGAACATGAAGAGAGATCTTAAAAGATAGTAACAAAAATTCAAAAATAAGTAGGGGGCTAAGCTGAACAACATCACCTCATTGGGGGTTGTACCTTTTGAAACAATCAATAGAGACAAATTTTAGAACTCAAACCAAAATATTCTTTATTTAGCTTTGGAAAGCACCAAGCCCAAAAGAAAATTTCATAATTTCGTGGAAGAAAAGAACGAAAAAGTCTCTTTACCTGTGGCCACTGAGGAGTATCCATGGATGAAGAGGGGAAAAAAGGAAGAGAGGCTATGTGGTCTTCCAAGAGATGAAAATCACACCACTTTTCAAGCTGATTATCTTAAAGCAAGATAGAACACTAGACATGATATATGTGGTGGTTCCATGTATTGGCCATCTATATGTGTGTGTGTGTGTGTGTGTGTGTGTGAGAGAGAGAGAGAGAGAGAGAGAGAGAGAGAGAGAAGGGTGGTTTTGTCATTTGGGTTCTTTCATTATCATTCTCCATAGTTCCTTTCTTCTTTTTCTTTCCCCTACATTTATATGTATGGCAATCGTGTGTGTGTGTATATATATATATGTATATATTGCCAAGGGTACATAATAGGTTTGTTCACTGCAGCTAGGTGTTGATGATCTCAGTTTACATGATTTCTTTCCACCTATTTAATGATTTGGTTTACATGCAGCTAGGTCCCTCAGTGTACATACTAGGTTGGATGGATCACAACTGGCTTTGGATTGGATGGATCACAACCGATGATATGATTCGTATTTGATGGATATTATTTTGTGTATTGAATGGGTTCCCAGTGAATTGTTGTGTATTGAATGTATTCCAATGAATTTTTGGCTATTGAATGTATTTGAGGGAATTTGTTGTGCATTGGATATTATTTTGTGTATTGAATGGGTTCCCAGTGAATGTATTGAATGTATTCTAAGGAATTTTTGTCAATTAAATGTATTTGAAAGACTATGTTGTGTATTAATATTTTTTTGTGGATTGAATATGGGATGGATTGTGGATGGATGATGTCCATGGCAATTTCAATATTGTAGCAAATGCGAGAAGCAGAGCTACGCCGGTTAATCCGGTCACTCTGGATTGTTAAAGTTTGACGAATCTCAGTTTTCTTAGCTTACTATATCACTACCTTTTGACAATTAAGTGGTTGAAAAAATGACGCGTAGCATCTTTGCATGAAAAGGGTTATTTTAGTTATTTGCAATTTTCTAGTATTTTGCTCATTTCTTTCTCTGCTTACACTTTTTGAGAACCAAATGGATGTAGAAGTATGACCCCAAAGGATGAAAGTAATTGATTCCCTTTGATGAAAGTCATTTCTTTAACACAACATGCATGCCGCGCACCAAATCTGCACCATACCCTTTGGTGTTAAGTCACTATACCAATTTATTGATGGGTATTGAAGTTGGATTCTTATTGAGTTTTTAATTACAGCTTCTTTTGTCAACAACAAATTAATCGAGGAGATGAGAGTAAAAACAACGGTGATATCAAAAATAAAACAATGCGCTATAGCGTGCAAGGCTTGAGGGACCAAAATATATCCAAGGTTCTTGCTTCTCTTGCATCCACAATACACAAACTTTGGCCTTTTTCTGCTGATTCTTCTCTTGCTAACTCCTTATTTTGCTTCATTTCTTGAAGTACTTCCTCACTCGCCTGTGCGCCCATAAAAAATAAATCCATTTGGAAAGTTGGTAATTGTTAGCAAAACCACTAGCATAGAATCCGTTCTACAATCATGCTCTGGCCCAGCGCAAACAATGCAAGTATCCTTTATACTTCATTAGAGCATCGAGTAAACATGCAAATATAGTAGTGAGAAGAAGTATTGCTCATGGATTGGGAAAGGGATTCACTATACAAGTGTGCCCATTGGTTCTGTTCTGCAAGGGATGTCAACTGAGAAGAGAACAAAACTGGTTTACAATAATTTTCGTATATCCATAATAAAGCTAATGATAACATGTCTGCCTAGCCTGATTATGTCACAATCTACATAATTGAATTCAAATTCAAGCTCAACCTAGATTAACATGCAACTAGTTACGTACCAAGAGAGAAGCATGCAACTATTTCTTCAATTCAAGGAGTATGGTGCAAAAAGAGAAGCATGCAACTAGTTACGTACCATCAGCCTGGATTTGACAGCCTTTAGATACAGTGGTTTTGTTCCATCCACGAGTGGCAGAAAAACATTGAGGGGAGGGAGGATTTGTTCGAATTTGCCTCAGTGTCTCGTCCCTTTTACACCATACGCTATCCAAATCTAGAGAAATTGGAACATTCTCTGCCTCATCAGCTCTTCTGCATAGATGTTTATCAAAATTTAGTCACTCCTGATCACAATACAAAGTCAAGTGAATACAAAGTTAATGCGTTGGGCCAAATATTCCATTTTTTATATATCTCTCAATGTTATGAATTCAGCAACCAACTAGTTTCAACACTTAGATGGTTATGCTCCCTGAATTAGTTGTCATCAACTAAAAGGGTAAACAGAGGGCTTCTACACTCGATATCAAAGTTGGCATGAAAATTTCATTGACAATTCTCTGGAAGCAAATAAATTGATTAAAAATCTACTAAAATTTCCAACCAAAATTATAAATTATTTTCTTGTAAGTTATTATGCTAACAACAACAAAAACTTATTCTTGATCATTGATACGAATTCATTTGCAAATTGATACGGACAAGAGAAATTGCTATGGACAAGAGAATACTTCCAATAAACTCAAACACAGCCCAAAAAGGAAAACAACTAATAATAATTCAATTAGAATTAAGTGCCTGAATGCTACTAGATTTTCAAGATTCACACCCTAAAAGCCAAAACAACCAAATAAGAAAATTAAAAAATTAAAAAAAAAAAAAAAAACCCAAGATTTCCTAGACTAGATTAGTCACAAAAACTTATAAATCCATGAGACCCCTGAAATCCCCACAATCTTTAATAATTTAAAACCCGCTAGTCTATGTTTGAGAGAGAGAGAGAGAAGATCTGGGAAAGACGAGGAAGAGGCAGCGATTTGTCGTCTTGGTGTGGGTCCTTAGATATTCGTCACTTGGGGAAGGACATGGGGGGACTTTGTGGGGAGTTGATTTCGTAGGGGCTTTGGATTCAATTTCGTGGGAAAGAGGGAGAGAGGGCTGCAGACGAATGAAGGGAGAATTTGGGTCCAAACCAGGTAAGCCAAAAACATGAAACGCACCGTTTCATTTTCCACGGGGCAACAATTCCCCTGCGGTGCTCCCGCTCAGTTGCAAACAGCATTTTTGTTGTTCACCAGAACTAAAATACAAATCTCCAAATCGTATTTGAAGGCCTCGATCAGTCCAAAGCTATTCCCATCACTCTCCAAGTTCTAGACCTCTCTCCATATGCCATAGCAAAACCATGCTGAATTTCTATAAAGAAGTTACCTCTGAATGTTTCCTTTAACCCTATGGCCTCCCTCCCTCCCTCTCCCCCCGCCCCCCTTCTCTCTCTCTCTCTCTCTCTCTCTCTCTCTCTCTCTCTCTGTGTGACTTTGTAAGTACGGAAGTGTATGTTCGGTTTTGGAGAAAACTCAAGGATGAACTAGATGTTAGTGAAATACACTATAATAAAAAAAAAAATTACAATGAAATGAAAAATACAAATGAAAAATCAGCTTGGACTGAGGCATGGAAATGTCGCTCTCTTTAAGGAGATTCAAGCCCTCTGCAGTATGTAAAGTTTCAATTGAACCGGTACAGCAGATCCCTTCTTGACTTGTCTCATCCAGAATACAACAGCCCAACTGATCGTTGTATAACTCGAATAAACTCTGCACAAGTTATTGAGCTCAAAGCTCCTCTAAAAACAACAACTCTCTTTTGTCTGGAAATTCTCAATATTTCAAGACACTATCTTTTTATCACTACACGAAATGAAGAAATGAATTTTTTCTGCCTAATCCTTCGTACTACCCCAGCCACCTATTTATAGAGTTTTTAAAAGACTAAAAACTGAACGTGGTGACTTGGTCTTCTAAATGCATATCTGACATGTGCTTCCTAAAAATATTGAAAGCATCCCAACAACCAATGGCTAGAAGATCTTAAGAAATCTGATTCTAGTTTTTATAATACTGATAATTGAATAAGAGAGAGACAAAAACGACGGCATCACATAAGTAGCTTCTACGTAGCTGTTAAAAGCAAATAATGCAAAATCTTACTAGATTATATGGTTGTTGACTAGAAAAGAAAAGAAGTCAAAAAACAACCAGATAAACTTTAACGGGAAAAAGCAAGATTTTGTGGAAACCTCCCTTAACAAATTTTGAAATGATCAACGTCAAGCCAAATAAAATTTACTCAAATATGATTTATTAAAAAAAAACCAACACTAGATTTTGTTAATGTTCTGTTTGGTTACTTTGAAAATATTCAAATAGATAAATGTGTTCTTCATCGCATGAATCATCTCAAATATTAGGTTTTTTTTTTTTTTTTAACCTCAGCTTGAATTTTCGCTTTTACAAATCCACTTCTTCCTGAGGAAATATATATAACAAATTCAAAATTTCAAGTTAAGAACTAGGAAGTGACTTCAATACACTTCTTTTTTAAATCCAATTGATCATCTTTCTCTTCCTTTTCTTCCCCTACTACTTTCTGATATCCTTCTAAATCAGCTTCTGTTCTTTTCCTTTGAGGAATCACTTGAAAAAAAGAAACTTTCCAATCCTTTGTTTCCATAAACTTGAGGAGTATCTGTATCACTTGGTTCATAGTTAGGACCTGCACTCAAATAGAAGAAAACAATCAGCCTCATGATAGAGGTGGAAGGAGAGAGACCCCACACAGATTGTAGCCAAGAATTATTACATTTCAATATTTGAATTAAGTACTACCACAAAAAGCTTTGATAAAATAGAATACAACATGATAGAGGTAGCGAAATGAGGCATTATAATTTGAATTACTCCTGCCAATATGCAGCTTCACATGTACTTGAAATTTTCCAAAATATACTTCCAAAAAATCCCATTGCTAAGGACCATAGATTTTTCAAAGAAGGAATACACAAACTCTTCATGGAAACCAGAACCCTTGAAGGACGAAATACTTGCTGTGAATATGCAAAGTCACAGATTGAGAACCTGCCCACTTATTATTTGATAGCTTGGGGCTAGAAAATCATTTTAACACTTGCATCCTAACCTCACACACGTGAAAATGATGCAAGGGGTAGTCTTATCCATGGCATATTCAAGCAAGAGAGACAGAACTATACCTGGGAACTTGACATCTTCAAGTAATTCCCAATCAGGAACTTTGCTGTCTGGATTCCTTGCTCTTTTGCTTTCTCATGGTTATCCCTTTCCACCGATTACGGTCCACTAATCCACCAACAATATACCCACCGTTTGACCTTGCTTCCTCTTAGCCTCTTGTTATGTTAGGCATGCATCAGTAGGGTTCATTTTTCAGAGAGACCAGAACGTATGGTGTTAAACACGTAGGCCCTTGATACAGCTTTGAGCTTTTATAGTATAATGGGCCTTTTTAGTTATTTATGGCAGAATGGGCCTTTCAGTTCAAATAGTCCATCTAGCTACCTTGCTAATTCCATTCACCTTTTGGCGTAGGGAATTTATATTGACCAACTTTGTTGCCGTGGGAATGCTAGGTGTTTTCACGTGGGCCTTCATTTTGCTTTCAATCCTCAAATGTATGTATCCCTTCTTTCTTTCTTTCTTTTTTATATATGGGCCTAGGTGCATGGAGAACAAGCAACCACGAGCACAGGCCCAGACCATCCATGGCCCTTAGGTGCCCGCTGGTCCGTCGTACCTTGTTCCTTACTATTTTATACCATTTTTTTTAAATATCGAGGATTGCCCATCATTTCCCGCTGCTGTGGCAAAAAAGGAGAAAAGTTTTCTTGCGACGGTTACTCTTCTTCTCCAGTGTCGAACTACACTTTCTTTTTCCGTTGGCGTTCTACATTCTGTTTTTCTTCAAATACCCCTTTTTCTGTCCTCTTTTATTCCTTTCTCTATTACCCTCTCTACTCTCCGACTCTCTTTCTTGCCTTCATTCTTCGTCTATTATGAGCTTTCTTGCTATTTTACTTCCACCGATTTCAATGGCCCACTTTGGTGAAGGTGAAGTTTCTGAAAACCCCTTCGAAGTCCTTGAGGGCACGATTTTTGCTGGGCACCAATGCCACTCGGGCATCCGAGAAAAGCATTTTGTCAAGATTCGGGAAGAATTTCGTATTTCCAAAACCGTTATCTTGGAGGTTCCCAAGTCTAGATGCTACGACGATGAGGGTTTTGCTGGTAAAGTAGCTATCACCGTCCCCCTCCTGCAACATGGGTTGAGGCTCCCATTTTGTCGTCCTCTTCATGACATTCTAGACCTTCTTAACATAGCTCCTGCTCAACTACACCCTTTCGCGTTGAGGGCGTATCTCTGTGCTTGTATTGTCTTCTGCATGGTTTTGGAACCTCTCGGTGACCCTTATCCTAACCTGATTGGTTGGGAGTTTTTGACGTGTTAGAGTCAGAATCAGAGCTTAATTTTTCTAATTATTTATTTGATAATTTTTCTAATTCTGAGAAAATGAGTGAACACGAAGATCAACCCACTAGGACCCTTCAAGATTACCTTCATCCTACACGCACAGCCAAACCATCATGCATCATATTTTCAGCTAATACTCGCCAATTGGATTTTAAAATAGGGATGATACAATTACTCCCTACTTTTCATGGCTTGAAAAATGAAAATCCATATGTGCACATTAGGGTGTTTGAGGAAGTAGTTGCGACATTTCATAGTCAAAATGCAATTGATGACATTGTGAGACTTAAATTCTTTCCTTTCTCTTTGAAGGATAGAGCTAAGAGTTGGCTATACTCACTGAGACCACGATCTATTAAGTCATGGAATGAGATGACTCAGGACTTCTTTAATAAATATTTTCCCCAACATAAGACCAATATTTTTTAAAAAGGCAAATCTCTACTACCTTTGCACAAAAGGACAGTGAGATTTTGTATCAGTCTTGGGAGAGATTTAAGGAGCTATTGAGTATGTGTCCTCACCATGGGTATGAGAATTGGCGCTTAGTGAGCTATTTTTATAAGGGACTTACACCTAGAGAGCGCCAATTTGTGGAGATTATGTGTAATGGTGAGTTCTTACAGAAGGATCCTGATGAGGCCATAGAATACCTCAATGAGCTTGCTGAAAAAGCTAACACTTGGACTGGACCTAGTGCTACTGAAAACACAAATTGGTCACGACCTGCAGGAAACCTAAATGGTGATGGAATTTACCATCTCAGGGAAGAGGATAACCTAAAGGCTAAGGTTGAGATGCTCACTAGGGAGCTAGAGGTGTTGAAGAATAAAGACTTAAAGCCAACACACGTGGCTAATCATGCAGAGTCTTTTGGACCATGTTTTGTATGTGGCGGGGTAGATCACCTTTCCCAAAAGTGTCCCACATTTGCTGAGATGAGAGGGATGTATGAGGAACAATGTAATGCCTTAGATATGTACAAGAAGCTTTTTACACCTTTCTCTGATACCTATAATCCGGGGTGGCATAATCACCCCAATTTTAGCTGGAAGTTTGAAAACCAACCACCTGCACAACCCCTAGACCATATCATGCACCTTCATTCTTTAGGAGCCCCTTAGAAGATACTTTACATGCTTTTATTGAGGCACAGATTAAAACTAATCAAAAGTTTGAATCCTTGATTATGCAGGTTGTTGAAGAAAACAAAGAGATAAAAAGTCATATATCCAAGATAATGAGCTCCTTGAGTGTGAATGAGCTTGGCAAGTTTCCTTCTCAAACTCAATCCGCACCCCAAGGTCAGCATATGGCACAAAAAAAGTTGAAAGAAGTCAATGCCATTGTGACAAGAAGTTGTAAGTCCTTACACATCCCAACAACTGAAAAGCCAGAGGATGTTGAAGAGGAACAAAGCAATGATAGTACCAAGTTTCCCAAGGAAGCCGAGGTAATCAAGAGTCCAGTTAAGGTACCATTTCCTCAAGCTTTAAAATCTGGTATGCGAACTTTGGATTCTAGTAATGAAATCTTGGAGAACCTTAGGCAGGTAAAGATTACCTTCCTCTTTTGGATGTTATTAAACAAGTTCCCACTTATGCAAAAGTTCTTAAAGATTTGTGTACAATTAAGAGAAAACACCATGTTAAGAAGACAACATTTCTGATAAGCAAGTTAGTGCTCTAATTGTGCAGCGAATTCCTCCTAAGTATAAGGACCCTGGTTGTCCAACGATTGCATTTAGTATTGGGAATCATGAGTTTAGACAAGTCTTGCTAGATTTAGAAGCTAGTGTTAATTTGATACGTTATTCCATTTATTTGCAGCTTGGTTTGGGTGAAATTAAGCCTACTTCTGTTGTGCTTCAGTTGGCTGATCGTTCAGTTAAGAAACCAAGAGGGATAGTTGAGGATGTTTTGATCTAAATTGACAAGTTTTATTATCCTGTTGATTTCTTAATTTTGGACACTCAATCAGTTGTTGAGTCTAACTCTAAGGTTTCTCTCATATTAGGTAGACATTTCCTTGCTACGACTAATGCACTTATAAATTGCAGGAATGGGTTGATGAAACTATCTTTTGGAAACATGACCATGGAGGTCAACATTTTTCCATATTGAGAAACAACCAACAGATGACGAGTGCCACCAAACGTACATGATTGACGCACTCATAGACAATGGAGTTCACACAATTCATGATTTTGATCCCCTTGAATATTCCCTTGTGAATTCTGAGTTTGATACTATTGGTGATTCATCTGATGTTATTGTTCTTGATAAAACTCAAGATTATAGCACACAAGCTTGGCAATAGAAATTTGAGGAGTTGCCTAAAAAAATGTGGAAAACAGATTCCTGTAAGTATGAAAGCACCAAAAGTTAAATTGAAACATTTGCCTAAGTCTAAAGTCTATAAGGTTAAAACGAAAGCGTTTCATGATAAAATATTCTTAGGAAGAGGTTTGAACCTAATGACCGAGTATACTTATATGATTTTAGATTTCACAAGCACTAAAGAAAACTTCGGTTTAGGTGGACTGACCCTTTTGTAGTAAAGAATGTTTTTGTAAATGGGGCGGTAGAAATAGAAGATCCTCAGGATGTTCGGATCTTTAAAGTAAATGCTCAACGCCTTAAAGTATTAATTGATAGGCAAGTTCCGAAAGTGGAAGACATTCCACTTGTGGATCCAATTTATCGACCTTGACCACACTACCCAGGTATGTTTTTCTTTATTTCTTTTTCTTTTTGTTTGCTATTGTTTTCTTTGTCTTTGTTTGTAGGTTTGTTTTATTCTGTCAGTTCAGGTTACCATCTTTGGTACTTAGCGAGCTACCCATGTCACTCATGAGGTGTATTCTACCATTTTCAGTTACTCCCTATTCAATTTTGATTCTTAAACATTAAGTACAATGCTTCATTTAAGTTGGGGGGTGGTGTTACAAATTTAGTATTTAAAATGCTTGTTGAAACTCTGTGGCATATTTTCATGTGTCAATTTTTTTTTAATTTGCATCACACGTGCATCATTTTCACATGTGTACTCATTCTCACTCATAGTCATCTTCGTGAATTCACCAAACCCACCATAATCATTTTTGCTTAAGCATTCACAGAACCCTTAATGCACTCATCCAAGCTTTGTGGTAAGATGGTCGTTTGACACATATAGATAGAGAATTATTTTGCTTAAGTATTCTTGTGAGTTTAGAGAGGATTGAGAGCCTACAAATGAAGTAAATTGTGATAAGCGTTCATTGATATCTTGAATTGGGCACTTCTTTTGAGAATATCATTACATGGTTTGTGGTAAGGTGGTGGATATACTTGGGATATGACGAGGTCAACTTAGGATCAACGTTTGAGCCTTTCAAGCTATCCCTTTCCATCATAGACCCCTAGTAGCCAACTTTGAGTCAATAAACACGTAGCTTTTTCTTTTCATATGCCCATATCTTCCATACCTCTCCACATTGGAGTATAACCTATACATAAATTTTTCTACCCTTTTTACTTCCAAGTGTATACTAGTTGTGGAATTTGCATTTTCTTTCTTTTATTTTTTTCATTTTCAATTCAAAAAAGAAGAAGAAGAAGATAGAAAAAAATGAGAATAGTATAAGTTGTAAAGTGTTCAATTGAGTGAGCTCCGAAAGAAGAAAAAAAAAAGGTTGGTAGAAATGGAAAGAATACCAAAGTGGCATGTGTTTTGTCCATCAAATTGTTTAAAAAAAAAAGGAGAGGAAGAAGAATGAAAAGTATTATTATTTGATGATCTGGCAAGTGGAGAGTATATCAAGTGAGAAGTGTGATCTACTAAGATATTTAATAAAATTCCCTTTGTATGTACTTGGAAGTCTTTTGAATCATTTTCATCTTTTTTTTTTCATATAGCCCCAAACCCAAGTCATGTTACAACTCTTTGTATTGACTGTTATGATCCTAAGTAAGCTTTTGGAAAGGGTGGTGGCAGTCTTATTTGTTAGTGTTCTTATCATAAGATCATTATTTGTTTGTTGCTTGTATATAATTGCCTAGTTTCCTATGAGAGTGTGTGTACATTCATTGTCAACTCCATAGAGAAAGCCTTTACATGAAACACTACTATACCCGTGAGTAATGGAATTGAACCTTTTGCTTGAGACGTTCTTGATGTTACATGTGTCAAGGTTGTGGGGTAAGATGGTTATGGCTTGGAGAACACACACACACTGTGGATTGCTATAGGTGGATTGATCTTGATGGGTTATTAGATTCCTTAGATTGTTTTGATATGTGAATCTGGAAAGTGTGACTTGATGGCTTTTATGTGTGATTTTCTTTGGTCTCTTTCGTTGTTTTGACATGAAAATTGCTAAGGACTAGCAATGAGTAAGTTGGGGGGTGTGATGACTGTGCGAAAGTGTACTCTAAATACCCTATTATTGGATTAAAATGCTAAAATGTGAATAAAAATCATAAGAATTAATATGTATTCTTGAATTGAGTTTCTATTTACATTGGGATACTCCTAAGCAGTTTTTTTATGTTTAATTTCAGAGTTTATAAAAGAGCAAGTCAAGCCCAATCAAATTTAAAGGAGGAATTTCATGGGGTTTGAGAGCAATTCGGAAGAAAAGAAAAAAAAAATCACAAAAGGAAACTACAAGAAGTCCAAGTCCGAAATTCGTTAGGAGACAGTCTGGACATACTTTAGTCTTTTGACCGTAACTTTTTACTCACATATCGGATTGATGTGATTCTTGATGCGTTAGAATTTATGTGATTCTTGATGCGTTAGAAAGCTATCTAAAAGGGATATAACTTTGTCTCTAATAAGGATTTCAAAATTCGAACTCTTGAAGAGCGTACGTGGCTGCCAAGATGAGTCCTAAAATTTAGGCGATTTTTTTATGCGAAAATTATGAAGTCATTAATTAAGGATTCTTTCATATCCTATATAAGCATATCATTAGCACGAAATAAAGGAGTGGAGGCACAAGAGGCATATCTGAAGAGAGGAGAAAATCACTTACATGGCCACCATTCGCTTCAGTTTTTCTCTGGAGATTTTTGTTATCCAGTATATTTATGGGTAACTAAATTCTCAAGTAGGGCTAGGGATGAACTTGAATATTAAATGATATTTTTAATTTATTTTTAATTTATGTATTTGATCTTTAATTACTAAAACTCTTTTGTTTTATCATTCTCAATTCATCGTTAATGTTTTATTCTCCGAATAATCATAGAATTTATTCTATTTATAGATTCAGTCATGTTTTTTCTATTAAATGGATTGGTTCTTTGATTATGTTTGGATCAATTATTTATCTATATTGATTTAGTTTTTTGCTGCAATATCGCTCCTTGAGTATATTGTCGTCATTGGATTTTCTTAATAGGGATAGTAATTTACGTATTTTAAAAGTGGTGAATGATTTTTCAAATGGTTACATTTAATTTAATTTTGGTTTATAAATCTATACCTTCCAATTGTGAATTTGGGGAATTGAATTCCTAATTGAGTTATCCAATGAATTAAAAATAATTAAAATACCGGATTTGTGCATGGGATTCTCGAAGCTCTACTGTTCGTCAAATTTGAGTATTTTTTTCGTTGATCACTTTGCTTCATTTTAATTTATATTTAAAATTAATCTTTGTTCATTTAATATTTTTCTTTAATTTATTTGTTCATTCTGCTATTCTTTTAATTTGTCTCCCTGTGGAATCGACACCCCAAAGCTGTGCTACAACTACCGCGTTATTCTTTGAGCATAATCAGTATTCCTCTATCTTCTTACTATTCTGGATGCTTGAAAAGTGGCTCGTTTTGTAGGTTAGTAACCCTACTTCAACTGGAGCCACCACCTCGCATCTGTACGCCAGTGTAAATGGGGATTCCCCTGTTGGATTTTTTGCTGAAGTTATGTACGCCCAAAGTACCCCTGAAAACTCGGCCGCCCAATCTCCTTTCTTTCCCGCGACCTTCTTCTTAAGGATTGAGAGTAATGCCTTATTTGTTGCCTCAGCTTGACCATTTGCTTGGGGATGGCCTGGGGAGGAGTACTTTGCCTTGATCTTCAATTTAGCACACCACTCCTTGTAGTGATCCAAGTCAAATTAGCGACCATTGTCCATTATAATACTTTGGGGGATTCTATACCTGCAAACAACATTTTTCCATAAGAACTTTGTCACGGCCCTGCTCGTGATGGTTGCCAATGGCTTTGCTTCCGCCCACTTTGTGAAGTAATCCATGGCAACTATCATGAATTTAACTCCACCCTTCCCTGGCGAAAAGGGTCCCGCCAAATCTACACCCCACTGGGTGAAAGGCCATGGTGCTGTCACAGATGTTAACCCCTCAGGAGGGGCATGCAGTACTACCGCATACGTTTGGCATTTGGCACATTTCTTGGTGAACTCTCGTGCGCGTCCCTTAAAGCATTGGGCCAGTAGTACCCTGCCCGGACCGCTTTTCTAGCTAAGGTTCTTCCACCGGAACGGTTTCCGCATATCCCCTCATATATCTTTTCTAGGACGTACTGTGCTTCTTGTGTGGAGATGCATCGCAGTAAAGGGGCGGAGAATCCCCTTTTATAAAGGACTCCATCGATGAGCTGGAACCTAGTTGCCTTTTTCTTTATCCTCCTTGCCTCTTCTCTCGTCTATAGTAGTTTTCCTTCTTCTAAGTATTCCACTATTTTGCTCACCCATTCTGGAGTGTTAGATCCCAAGATGCCTACCTCCATGCCAACAGCTGGGACTTCGATGACCCTCATTTCTACTTGCCACGGTAAACTTCTTCTATTCCTGATGCCGCCTGTTCCAATTTATCTGCGACCTCATTGTCCACCCTTGGTATCTGAGTTATGGTGAAATACGAGAAGAGGTCACGAATTTCCCAGACTCTTGCTAGATATTTTTTTAGTTTTTCGCCTTTTGTAGCATTAGGTCCAACACCTGATTTACAACTACCTGCGAGTCCGACCTGGCTTCTACTCGGAAACCCCCATTCGGGTGGCCACAGACAGTCCTACTATTAGTGCTTCACACTCAACTTCGTTGTTTGTTACTTTGAATGTCAGCGTTGTCATGTAATACCGCCCCTAACCGTCAGGACTCAATAAATGTACTCCCAGGCCTCCACCTTCTCGGCAAGATGAGCCATCTATGAATAATACCCACAGCTTTCCCGAAGGTTCTATCGTTTCTTCTTGGGGAAATCCTGAGAATTCTGCCACAAAATCTGCTAGTGCTTGCCCCTTGACAACCTTCCTTGGTTCATACTCCACATTGAACTCGCTCAACTCAATCGACCAACCTATCAATCTTCCTGTGCTGTCTAGTTTTCTCAAGACTTTTGCAAGGGGAGTCTTTGTAAGCACCCTTACTGTGTGGGCTTGGAAGTATGGACGGAGCTTTATGGCCGTCGTTACTAGAGCAAAAGCCAATAGTTCAATTCAGGGGTACCTTGCTTAAGCCCCTCTGAGTGCTCAACTCACGTAATATACTGGATGTTGGGTGGCCTCTTCCTCCTTTACTAGGACAGCGGATATAGCATGCGGGGAGACTGCTAGATACACGTAAAGCACGTCACCCTTTTATGGTAGTTTCAACAGGGGCAGATTGGCCAGATATTGCTTTAATTTTTCGAACGCCTCATCACATTGTTCATTCCAAGGATGTACCTTCCGTAGTACTTGGAAAAAGGGGAGGCACTTATCTGTTGACCTGGCTATGAATCTTCCCAGGGCGGCCACTCTACCCGACAGTCGTTGAGTCTCGTTCAGGTTTTTTGGTGACTTCATGTTGAGTATGACCTCTATCTTATCTGGAGATGCCTCAATTCCTCTCTCGGATACGATGAAGCCCAAGAATTTTCCCAACTGGACCCCAAAAGCACACTTTGTTGGGTTCAACCTCATTTTATAGCGGCGTAAGATTTCGAACACCGTTCACAAATCCACAAGGTGTTGGGTGGGTTCTTTACTTTTTATCAACAAGTCGTCCACATATACCTCCATAGATCTCCCAATCTGTTCCTTGAACATTCGATTTACCAACCTTTGATAGGTCGCCCCTGCATTCTTCAATCCAAAAGGCATGACCTGGTAGCAATATAACCCTCGGTCCGCGACGAATGAGGTTTTTTCCTCATCTGCGGCATTCATCCGTATCTGGTTGTAACTTGAGTATGCATCCATGAAGCTCAACATATGATGTACTGTCGTTGCATCTACAATGATGTCAATGTGTGGTAAGGGGAAGCTATCCTTTGGACAAGCTTTGTTTAGATCTGTGAAATCTACACACATTCTTCATTTTGCCGTTTGCCTTTTTTACCATAACTACGTTGGATAACCACTCCAGATAGTGGGCTTCCCTGATGAAACCAGCCGCAAGCAATCTTTCCACCTCTTCGTTAATAGCAGCGTACTTTTCTACACTGAATGATCTCCTTTTCTGTCGTACTGCCTTGTGTGTTGTCTCTACGCCCAAGCAGTGCTCAATGACTTCGTTATCTATACCAAGCATCTCTTCGTGGCTCCATGCAAAGATACCCCTATGCTCTATCAGCAGTTGTTTCAAGGCTTCCCTATCCGCCGGTGGGACCTGCGTCCCAATTTGTGTGGTGGTCTTAGGGCGGTCGGCGTATAATGTCACGAGCTCCAATGGCTCATTGACCTCCGCATGTTGTTGGCTCCAGTCATTCTTGGCCTCAATGTCTTTTTCAAAAGCCCTTGCCGCAGGTGGCAGATGGGGTGGCGAGGCTTCATTCTGCCCTTCCACAATGCAAACCTCGCTTTTGACCTTTCGCAATTCTTGTACGTAGCATTCTCATGCTAGGGCCTGTTCACCTCTTGCCTCACCTACCCCACTATCGGTTGGGAACTTCATCTTAAGATGGTAGGTAGATGTTACCGCCCTAAGGTGGTTAAGTGTTGGTCTCCCCAATATAGCGTTGTAAGAAGAGGGAGCTTTTACTACTAAGAAATCTGTCATGGTGGTCGCCATCTGTGTTCCCGTTCCTGCTGTTACTGGGAGGGTGATTGCCCCTACGGGCTGGATGTTATCTCCTGAGAAACCCTTTAATGGTTTCGGGGAGAACCTTAACTTGTCAGCACCGATGCCCATTTTGACGAAGGCCTCCCCCATAATAATATATCGAAAAAACTCCCATTGTCTACTAGTACCCACCTGGTCGTGTAGTTGGCTATCACAAGGGTGATCACTAAGGCGTCGTCATGTGGATATAGCACTCCTTCTCTATCCGCCTCTTCGAAGGATATCACCATTCGTTCATTGCTGAGTTTTGGTAGCTTGTGCGCCCTGTCTACTAAAAACACTTCTTCATACCTCGCTTTTCATGCATATGCTTTCTGACTAGATGCTTAAATACCGTCCCCAGCAAAACCTCCTGCTATGGTCCTTAACTCCCCTATGGGTGCCCTGTTCCCGTTACCTCTAGGGGGAGCTCTATCTGCCCCATTCTGGCGGCCACCAGCTTGGTGCCTTTTTTCTAGACTTCGACTTCGCCAGGTTTCTAGCCTAAACTCCTGGCGCCTTCTTGGCTTCAACTGCTCTGCAACCATTCGTTCCAACTCACCAGTCTCTGCTAACTCTGCTACTCTTTTATTCATGGTCGTGCAGTCTTCAGTCTAGTGTGAGCTTGTCTAATGATATTTGCAGTATCGACTGTCCGTCTTGATAGGGCAGCGGTCTCCTCTTTCCTTCCCTTCTTCTCGTATGCCTAGATTATTATGCACCAGCTTAGGATTGTGATCTAAGCACCACTCTCGCATTCTTTCTCGTCTACTTGCCTTAACTTTCTTGTCAACCTCTTGTCAACCTGCCCGCTTCTCCAGTCAATCCTCCTATCTTCCTTACCAGGATCCACTAATGCTTGCAGGGTATCCTCTGCGTTAACAAAGTCATCAGCCCTGTCCATGAATTCCCTGAGGGTGGAAGGAGTCCTCCGAGCCAACTCTGCCATAAAAGGACTGCGCGGCCATACCCCTCCCAGAAGGGCGGCCAAAGTAATCTTTTCATCTTGGTCATCCATATTAAGCGTTCCTTGTTGAAACGGGCCAAGTAGGCCTTCGGATTTTCATCCTCCTTTTGCTTGACTGTTAGTAGGTAGGCGATTGGGTGCCGATGTCTCCTGCTAGGCATAAATTGGGTTAGGAACTGTTTTGCCAACTCTTTGATGCTGTCTATTGACTTTAGCTTGAGAGTCCCAAACCACCTCCTTGTTGTCCCTTTCAAGGTCAAAGGGAAAGCCCAGCACACAATCTCCCCTGGAAAATCGTGGAGTGTGATATGAGGTTTAAAGTTTTCCAGATGATCTACGGGGTCTCTGGACCCATCATACATGTCTACTTAGGGAACCTTGAATTTTGGCGGGAGTGGCATGGCCATAATCCGTGTGCTGTATGGCAAATCTGTCTGGTGTAGCAGGCTTTCTACTGAGGAAGAACCCCCCATCTTTTTTGCCATCTCCTCATACTTTCCCACCAATTCCTTCAACTCGTCATGCATTATTTCCTTCTCTGCTCATCCTGTATCCACTTCGGTGTTGCAATGTGCCTCTCCCTCACCTTGCTCACTGTGAGCGAGCACATCGATATTATCAAAGTTGGCATTCTTCTGTCTCAAGTTGTCGTTTTCTTTTTGCAAGATTTCCATGGCCTCTAGGCCCTTTCTTAACCTTTCCTCCACTACCGCTAGTCATGCTTCCATAGATGGCGGTAATGCATCCATTGCTCGGCTTACTACTAAGCATGTTACAGTTGGCATGTGAGAATCACACTAAATCACACAGATCCCACAGACGGTGCCAACTATTAAGGATGTGTCCCACTGCCAACGTGCAACTGTTCACCTGAGAAACGTCAAGGAGTCTCAAGGGGCTTCACTTGAAAACACTCTGATGCTTAAGTCAGTGAAAAGGAAACCGTAATCACCCCCCTCAATTATCAAAGGTTACCTGGTATATATAGGCTTACTTGCAATACTTATCTTACCCGAAACTTATCGATATAGATCTCTACTTAGTATTTTGAGTAATCATGTCACTTCCCGACGTCTCTATCCTTCCGTCAAAGGTGGCGAGGTATATATCTTCTTTAGATTCTCATTATCTTCTCACATAGGCCCCTTGATCTGTCATTTGGGCTTTTATAGTATAAATGACCTTTTTAGGTATTCATGACAGAATGAGCCTTTCGGTTCAAATAGTCCTTCCATATGGACACATGTACCAGTTCAGCAATCGCCTTCTGTTGTAGAATCTCTTAAGGTTCTGGCTATGGATCCTTCATCAAATTGTGGGAAAATTCACTGGTGCCAATGGGGATAAATGACCAAATCCACATAAAAATGAAGGGGAGAGAAAGAGGGAGGAAGAAAAACGGAATAATCATTACGATTGAAAAGGACACATTTGGAATGAAGTTTCTCTATTTAGCTGCAAACCACAATGTTAAAGCAAGAAAGAGAAAGTGGGTCACAACTATGTCAGTCGGTTACACAACATAGCAAAATTGCATAAGAAATTCACGTTATTTACCATGGGTGTGTTCAGAATATTACCCATTGTTTTTGTCTCTCATTCTCCTTAAGGAAGGCTTCGGTCGGTCTCCACTCCCTTTAGGATTTATAGGGTTTCCTCTTCCTCTCTCTCTCTCTCTCTAATATCTCGTGAAGGTTCGTTCTCTCTCCAGCCCATTTGGTCGTCGATTTCCCTCATCTCAACAGTTTGCAATTTCGAACCTATCTCTTTCAGCCAAAGCAAGAAATTTATTTGAAACCCATCTTCCTAATCTGTAAGTGGTTTAATACTCGATTATGGTTAATCTTAAACTTTAACGTTGTTGGTCTCTAAGACAAGATGAGTGAAGTAATCGGTCTGGCGTAATGGTTGTCAATCATCTAAAAGCTTCTCATTAATTTGATATTTTCAATCTTCTAAATATTTATAAAATCAATACTCACTCCTCTGAGATTTGCTATTTCATATTAACTGATCATCATCATCGGGTTTTGTAAAACTAATTTTACAAATTAATTTCAGAATGTATTGTAAAATTAATTTTAATTTCATAATGCACTACATTATTTTTATAAAATTTAAAAGGGCATCCTGTTAAATTTTATATTTTCACCTAAGCTCAATTATTATGTTTTATTCCTTTAAATTTTATCAATGTATCAATCCTAACTAGAGATTCTCGCTCTTGTAGGTTGTTGGTCCTGCTCCTTCCAGTGCCTTCTCCATTTTTTGAGACAGAGAGGGAGGGAGAGGCGAAAGAGGATTCATGGCAGAGGAGGGGAGAAACACAGAGGGGGACGGAAGTCGATTTGTTCCCTACAACTAATTTTAATTTACATCCCATACGTGTCAAAAGTTGATTGAGTGGTATAAATCTCCTATAGTCACCTCATCCTACTTTCAGGCTCTCTCTATTTAAATATATATTTGACAGGATGCCTATTGCTCCGTGCACACGTGAATGCTTAGCACTAGCAGTGGCACTTCCCTAATTGCCTTGCCTTTGTGAGGAGAGGGGCTGAACAAAGTAACTCTAGACTAACGGGTGAAACAAGAAGGAAAAGCTACATATGCATATGCCGTGAAATTTAAGAATCCAGCAAGTTTATTATAACAAAACAATAAAAACCAGAGATCCTAATTCAACAATTAATTCTTTTTACAATATTTAATAAAAAAAATTACAGTCAAACAACCAAGTTTGCATTTTTTTTTTTAATTTTAGAAATAACTCCTATAATGTGAATTACTTGGAAAGATAATCAGTTGATAATTTTTCTGTACTTCATTAACACAAAGCAAATGGCAGCTTCACATATTACACGTATTATTCTCAATTTTTAAAATTAAAAATATATTTTAAAAATAATATAAATAATTTATTTTCTAATTTGTTTTTAATTTAAAAAAAAAGTTTGATGGAGGGCCAGCCCAGTGGTGGCCTTAATCAATTTTTTGGATCAAAATTTTAAATTCTAGAATCACCAAGAGAATCTATTTATTATAAGCTTGTTATCTTATTATTGACCAAAAATGAACTGTAACAATAAATATTGAGAAAGGCAAACTCAGACATGTAAATAACATTGCAAAATATGGGCAGACTCTAGGGGTGTAAAAATTAACCGGAAAATTAGGTCATATGAGAATTTATGGCCTAATAAATTCTCAATGTATTTTTTTATGGCCTAATATTATATTACTATTAATAATATATTTTAGGTCTACATATAAATCACTATATAAATCTCTATACTAAATAATTATATATGAAATAATGATCTATTAATACTAATACACTATCAATGATATAGGTATGCTAAATTAAAATGACTATAGCAAATACTAATATATAGTTATTCTAATTACTATAACTAATACTAATATATATACTAATACTATTAAAACTGGAAAATCAAACCAAACCGAAATGGAACCGATAAAACCAAAGGTACTGGTTTAGGAGGATAACTAGTGCGTAATCGGTTTTCGAAAATGCAAAACCGGTACATACCGATTCGATCCTAAATTTTGTCCAAAATTGAACCAAACCGAACCAATTACATCCCTAGCAGACTCATCGGCCCAGTCACATTTAGAAGTCACAGTCGAGTGAGAGACAATTTTGAAAGCACCATTTGCAAAGGACAACATTCCTCCCTTCAAAAAATATATGCAACGGTCCATTAAGCATTTAACAGGCACGTTGGTGATACCTTACATGTTGGTGAGCATAAAAAGTGTAAGCTTTCAATTTTATCTAATGATGCTAGTGTGCATGCTGAAAAAGAACCTCACAATAGGAGGGGTAATAAGCAATTGGGATCGGCAGTGGCTGTGCAACAGCCCTGTCGAGGTCAATGAGTTTTATAAGCTAGAATTCCCGTGGGCTTGGGAACCCACTAGGAATTCAAATCCTATCTGACTTGGGCAAAAAAGAAGCCCCTGAGATTTTATTTTTACAAGAAACAATGTTACATTCTTGAGCAATGGAAAGATTGAAGTATAAGCTGGGTTTTTTTGGCTGTTTAGCTATTAGTTGTGAAGGAGGAGTGGGGGGATAGCATTGTATTGGAAGAAGAAATATAGAGTAGAAGTTCAAAGTTTCTCTAAGTCTCATGTTCATGCTAAAGTGACTGAGGAAGGTGTAATTGGTGACTCATGGTGGCTGACTGGGTTTTATGGTCAACCAGAGGTGAGTAGAAGAAGTGAATTATGGTCTTTGTTGAGGTCTCTAAAGGTTTCTCCTAATATAGGATGGGTTCTTTTGGGAGATTTCAATGAGATTACGAGTAATGATAAAAAGAGTAGTGGAAGAGCTAAACCAAACAGGCAACTGAAGGCCTTTCGAGATGTCATTGAAGAATATCAAGTGCATCATTTGGGGTTTAGAGATAATCCATTTACTTGGTGTAATGGAAGGGAAGAGGGCCATACGATTAGTGAAAAGCTAGGTAGGTGCTTTTCTAATTTGAAGTGGCATTATTTTTATCCAATGGCTGTGGTTATCCATGGGATAGTTACTTATTCTGACCATATGCCTATAATTTTAAAACTTTCTGAAGAGGTGCAAAAGGGACCAAGAAGGAAATTGTTTCGCTTTGAGGCAATGAGGGTGGAAGCTTCTGGCTGTAAACAAGTTGTTGATGGAGCCTGGAAGGCTATTGAACGAAGAAGGGAACTGAATACAGTAATGAGGAAGATTGAGCACTGTAGTGAAAAATTGTCAGTGTGGAATAGATCCAACTTTGGTAATGTGCAGAAGAATCTACATACGGCCAAGGAAAAGCTCATATTAGCTCATTAGGCAGATCCTCTTTCTCTTAATAGGCAGCAAATTCAAATGGCACAATAGGAGGTTCAACAATGGTTGCAAAGAAGTGAGACCATGTGGAAACAAAGATCAAAGATTCTATGGTTAGCTGAGGGAGATAAGAATTCACGTTTCTTCCATCATAAAGCATCTCAAAGGAAGAATAAGAATTGCATAAAAGGGGGATCAAGGACTCAACTGGAAGATGGCAAACTAATGAGGCAAGAGATAGGGTCATCACTGAGTACTTTCAGACTCTTTTTACTGCTACTGAGGAGTTAGGCAGTTTAGATTTTCTGCAAGATCTAAATGGCAGAGTAGATGCCCAAATGTTGGAACAGCTTGATGCAACTTTTACAGCTGAAGAGGTGAAGAGAGCACTAGATGAAATGCATCTTGCATCCTACAAAAACGCCTGGACCAAATGGTATGGCCTCTATTTTTTATCAAAAATTATAGTCTGTTGTTGGAGTTGATGTCACGAATGCAGTGTTGAATGCCCTTAACAGTGGTTCCTTTCCTGTGGAGATTAATCATACTTTTGTTACTTTGATTCCTAAAAAGAAAATGCCTGAGTTTGGTTCTAATTATAGGCTTATTAGCTTGTGTAATGTCATTTATAAGTTGATCTCCAAGGTCTTAGCTAATGGACTCAAGCTAGTTTTACCTATTGTTATTTCACCATCACAAACAGCTTTTGTTCCAGGTAAATTAATTACGGATAATGTACTAGTGGCCTATGAAATTGTGCATTTCCTAAAAAGGAAGAGAAAGGGAAAATATGGTTTTATGTCTTTGAAGTTGGACATGAGCAAGGCTCATGATAGAATTGAGTGGAAGTTTCTTGAAAAGTGATGTTGCTGATGGGTTTCAGTTCAAGGTGGATTCAGTTGGTGATGCTTTGTGTCACAACTGTCTCTTTTTCAATTCTTGTGAATGGTGAGCCTAAGGGACCAATTGTTCCAACTCGTGGATTGAGACAAGGAGATCCCATTTTTGCCTATCTCTTCTTACTATGTACTGAGGGCCTTATAACATTGCTGGACAAGGCAAATGTGCATCAACAGATTGAAGGGGTTCGAGTATGTAGAGGGGCTCCTAAGTGAATCATCTCTTGTTTACAGATGATAGTGTTATGTTTTATAGAGCTACTATGCAATCTTGTTTAACCTTGCAACATAGACTTGATATCTATGAGAAAGCCTCTGAACAAAAGATTAATAGAGAGAAGATTTCTATGGTATTTAGTCATAATGTGCCCTTTGCTCAAAGAATGGAGATCATGCAGTTTTGGGGTGTCACTCATTTCCAGAAATATGATAAATACTTAGGGTTGCAACCTATGGTTGGAAGAGGTAAATATCGAGCATTCTCTGTTTAAAACATAGAGTTTGGTCTAAATTACAAGACTAGAAAGAAAATTTCTTATCACAAGGAGGGAAAGAAGTTTTGTTGAAAGCTGTGGCCCTTTCCATTCCTACTTATACTATGAGTTGCTTTAAATTGCCTAAGTCACTATGTTCAGACCTTGAAGGATTGATGGCTAGTTTCTGGTGGGGTCAAAGAAAAGAAAAGAGAAAATTAAGTTGGGTTAGCTGAAAGAAGATGTGTGAGTTAAAACTGCATGGAGGAATGGGATTCAAATGTATTCAAACTTTCAATAAGGCTCTTCTATCTAAGCAGGGATGGAGGATAATGAATTAGGATTCCACCCTACTACATAAGGTTTTTAAAGCTAAATATTTTCCAACATCTAGCTTTATAGAATCTAGATTGGGTGCTAATCTTTCTTATGTGTGGAGAGGCATATGGGAAACCAAGCATAGTTTATTAAAAGGCTGTGTAGATGGAGGGTTGGCAATGGTCTGTCTATAAACATCTAGTTTGATTATTGGCTTTCAAACCATAAGTTGCTAGCCAATCTCGTCGACATATCTACTACAACTGATTTACAGATGGTGGCATCTCTTTATCAAGGCAGAACAAAGCAGCTGGGACATTGAGAATGTAAGAAGTGTGCTTCCAGCAAGAGAGGCCAATGAAGTGTTAAGTATACGATTACCATCAGATAATGTACCTGATATACTTATATGGGAGCATGAGAAGAGTGGGGTTTTCAATGTAAAAAGTGCTTATGTTTTTTTCAATTCTCTAGAGGAAACTAAAGAGGAGGCCGAAAGTTCAAGTACTGCAGATGACAAATTGTTATGAAAGCACCTTTGGAAAATGCATGTTCCTCGAAGATCGAGGTATTTGCATGGAGAGTGTAAAAATATTCTTTTAAGAATCTGAAGACTAAAAGAGTGATAGAAGAGGCTAGCTGTCATTGGTGTCAAGTAGAAAATGAAGATCTAAACCATGCACTAGTCTATTGTCTTTATACCATTGACTGTTGGTTGCAGTTTACACAAATGGCTATATCTGTTATCAAAAAAAGAACAGCAAAAGAATTGGAGAGGTTGTTCCTTCTAGCTTGGGGGCTTTGGTATAGAAGAAATCAAAGAATATATGAAGGAAATATTCTATCAACTTAGCAAGTTATGGAGCATGCTTTTACTCTCTACCAGGAACATAATGCAGCATTAGAGGCTATAAAAACTAAACAGAAATACAAGTGCAATTGGCAGCCTCCCCCTGCAGGTGTATTGAAACTCAATTTTGATAGCACTCTATTTAGTAATCAATGTAAGTCTAGTATTGGTGTGGTGCTACGTGATCATGAAGGGAATGTGTTATTTGCTGCTAGTAAATCAGAACCTATTGTGGCCGATCCATTGGAGATTGAATTTCTAGCTATCTTAAAGGGCTTGCAACTGTGTGTATCTCTTGGAATTACAAAACTAAGAGTCGAGTCTAATGCATTGTTAGCAATCCAAGAATTGGAAAAGAAATTATATTCTACAACATTGTGGGGTGGCTTGGTTCAAAAAATCAAAAACATGTTTCAAACATATCCAACTTGGTCTCTTCATCATAAGGGACAGGAACTAATGGAGTTGCTCATGCATTAGCTCGATTTGCATGGAATATTGAGGATCTTATTATTTGGTGGGACTCAATTTCGGAATGTATTTCCCAAGCTATTTGGGTTGATTTAAATTTGTAATGTTTGAATTTGATGAATAAAAAGTCCTTGTTATAATTAAAAAAATTAAAAATTAAAAAAGGTCTAATTTAAAATTAACATGTACGTAATGCTGTCAATTTTTTAAAAAATAATGCTAATTTACCTCTTCATTGTCCCCTCATTTTCATCGCTCATCTATTTAATTTTTTTAATTAGAAAATGACTTTTAGGGTAAAGGTATTTTTTTTAATATTTTTAAAATTGTTTAAAAGTACTAAATAAATATGAAAATAAGTAAAGTGAATTTTGTATAGGGGCACGCCCAGCACCCTACCAGCACTCTTTTATAAATGGGGCTGGACAAAACTTCAGGGGGCAAAAACTGTCTCCGTCTGTAAATTACATGACCGATGAATCAGCAAGGGCAAAACTACATGACCCATAAAATAAATTAAGAAATAATATATATATATATATATATATATATATATCTTATTAATTAATTTACAAGTAAAGACATCTTTATGTAATTCAATTACCTTCATAGCAAAACACCCCCCACAAAAAAATTGACGCCAACAAAAGGAAATTGATGGCGGTTTACTCGGCAATCGAATCTACAATGAGCAATTAATATAAAACAATCATCAACAATATCAAACAAAAATAACTTATTCTATTGTTACATAAAAGCCAGCTACAAGAAGTACCTTTTTTACCAAACATCAACAATGAAAAATAAACATAAAGATTTAAGGCTAGAAAAGATGGCATTTACAATATATATTGGCCCAAATCACAGATCACTTCAAGCTGATTCCCCGCCCGAAATCATCGCGGCATACAAATGAAACAAAGGATCCTATCACATTATGAAGGTGACAGGCTGCTGAAGATACGCTTCAAACTAGGGCATGCCAAACGTAATCTCCCCATGCTCATCGAACATACCTGTCAGTCAAGTCACAATACGATACCCCAAAAGGATAAAGAGTGAAAATGATAATCCAGGTTGTAAGTACGAATCCCGTTCTTAAAGAGGAATTATTATTGATCTGACGTTTATACTGCAAGAAAATAAAGATTGGTAGAGGCTGTTCTTACCTTCGGACAAAAGCGGACATCCAGGGTCTCCAGCATGCTACACTTTGATATGGCAGCTTCAACGGCTACTTCATCAATGTTGCAAGACTAACAAAGCACCAATTCCAAAGGTCAAGGAATGGTATTAGATTCAAACACAAACCAACTTTAAAACAATATACACCTTTTTCAACATAGAAAGGAGGAAAAAGAAAACAAGCCTGCATTGACACCAAACATCATATTTGGTGTCAAGTTTCGACCAACAAAAATTATACACAGTTGCAAATTAAGGGTACAAAACCAATCTGGAACTGGAAGAGTCCCAGAAGAATATTACATATTAAATTCTACAGACATACAACCTTGGATGTCTGAGTTAGAGGGAATTCCTCAGTGTTAACACTGTTATCCAATTACCCAATCCAAATGTCTCTAACACTGGTTATTAAAGAAAATGAATTAAAAAAAATACAAGTTTCATATCTTCAAGTGACATGAACCACAACAATGATTAAGGACCTCAAACATGGAATGGAAAATGCATACCTGAAGAAAAAGACTAGTCAATCTCGGACACTCTAGCTTCAATATTTCCAAAGAGCAACAATTACTGATGGGTACGACGAAGAAAAGTCAGCATGTATAAAAAATCATAAAGTATTATCACAATTTGGTTTCATTTCCATTTTATTTTTTTTCAATAAAAGAAAGGTACCTCAAATTAAGAAAGCACAAATTGAAACAAGCAAGATCAACTTCCTTCAAATTTGATGATAGAGAAAGATTGAGCGATGACAAATGGAAGCAACGTGCTGCTGGTGGAATGAAAACTTTCCTAATATTCAGACAACCTACACAGTTTAGGTTCTGTAGTAGGCGGTTGGCCTGCTCAATTAGCTCGTGGGTATTGTCAGCCGAAAATGTGGAAAATGAGGTATATATGCTAGGCAGCTCAGAAATCTGACCACCACCATAACCCCAATTTAGGTCATGCATATTAACACAGCCATTCAAGCTCACATGTGTGAGGTGCGTGCAGCAAGCAAGAAGCTCTTCTATAGCAGACTGACAGAGGGTCCCATAAGACAAGTCCAATTCCTGGAGAGCTGGTAGAGCACCTTCCTTGTAAAGGGGCTCAAGAGATGAATCAGCAAGATACTTGCATGCTTGTAACTTTAAAACCTAGGAGAAGCATAGAGAAAAGGTGTCAGGCCCTTGGGTGCCATTAAACATTTTTCTGGTCATTACTGCCGTAACAAAAATATGATATCCCTCCCACAAACCACTTTTTTCTTAGTAGAACCGTCTGTTAAATTTCATTTGATTTTTTTTTTTTTCCTTTTTTGATCAAAACTTCAACTATAAACCCAAAATATCACTTCGTATGTAATTTTCTATGGAATCTTACACAAGCAACTTAATGGTCCCCATAAAAAATAAAATAAAAATAAAATTAAAAAAAAATTGACATGTACAATTGGCATACCAATTTGAACTATTTCCTTTTTAAGTGATTTATATGATACTAAAAAGTTTACCAATATTTATAATCATAAAGAACATTCATGCTATGTTCATTACAGTGATTCTCATAAATGAGGACCATCAAAAGGTTTGCCTCAACATAAAAAACCAGATAATTTAGAAAAATTAATAGGATTCTCTCGTTAATTTAACAAGAGCATGCATTTCAATCCAACAATTGGAGATTTTAGCAGTTATAATTGAGAACTTAGATAATGGTTACTCCCAGTTTCTTGTTAGTTTCTGCTAAACTTTCCATCTCTGAAGTGAAGGAATATACCCCATGTCAAAAGTAGACCACCGATTTATCTGGTTAGAGAAATTACCTTTAGTTGCAAACAAGAGTCAAAAACAGGCTGCAAATTCAGCAAAAAAGTGTATGATAAATCAAGCACAGTCAAATGTGGAAGGCAGCGTAGGGAATAAAGTCCATCAGAACCAATTGATGGGCATGACATCAATATCAATGACTCAATCAGCGGGCATGAAGCAGACGTTGCAGACAAGCAAT
Organism: Carya cathayensis; assembly: GCA_011037825.1. NCBI lineage: Eukaryota > Viridiplantae > Streptophyta > Magnoliopsida > Fagales > Juglandaceae > Carya > Carya cathayensis. The sequence goes on from QGSO01000378.1 coordinate 239,839, forward strand.
CGTCCTTGAGTTGGCTGCAAGTGAAAAAGAAAAAGGAGTCAGCTTGAGCAGTAACAAAGGACAACCAAAGACTATAAAGCCAACTAACCTACAAAAGGAAGCATCCAGAGATGTCAAAAGTGGACAGTTAATAGATGCATCAGATAGCACACCACATCCTTTCAATTCAAGCAACACCATATGTGGTGCTTCAATACTGAGAACATTCAGTTTAGGACATATTCCCAGATTCAAGGACTGTAGGCCAACCTAATAAGAAAACAAATAAAGTTCAGCAATATTTAATACAAAAAGTATGCAAATAAGTATGCGCATAAACTATATAAAAATATGAAACACGAGTGGCACTAAATAGCATAAAATTTTTCTGCAAGGTTTAAACAACTAGCAAAATATACTTAATGCAAAATTTATCACCTCAGCGCTTACTATTTAATACTCAATGAAACAATATGTCAAGAGCAGTGTCTGATACAGTAAAAGCACATTTATGCAATCATCCTCACTTACAGGACAAAACGATGCTCTTTCAAGATGATCACAACCATCTAAGCAAACTTGCTCCAGATAGGGGCATGTGAGTTCAAGAGCAGTGATAGCCCGGCAACCGACAAGGGAAAGACTAAATAAAGAAGCACTGCAGAATCGCACCGCTGTCAAGCTCTGAACAAAGTAGAATTATCATATTAAATCAAGGGGGAAAGAAAATAAAGCTATGACACAGTAGATGTAAAGTCAATAAGATAGTAAACCACAATAGCACTGCACAACACCACAATTTTATTTACAATGACACCAGGAAGTAACAAGTTTGGAATTGAATCACAAATAAAATAAGGAAAAAAAAAAATTGTTCCACCAAGCCAAACCATTCCACTGGGCTCCTTTACACTCCTTCAATCCTCAAACCCTTGCTAATGTAGTGAGCCCCCTTCTAATATGAATTTGGAATACATGGCATATCTAAACAAAAAATCAATTAAATTTTCTCATTATCTATGTACGTTAAAGCAAGTAGGTCCCTGGATTTATCCTTTGCCTAAACATTGCGAACAAATGGAGGTGCTTTAAAACAAAGTATTCAAAGCAACAAGTTTAAGGTTTGGAGTTCACAAACACTGCTTTGTGAGGAAACTTAATTTCATACAGATAATCATTAAAGAAGACCAAACAATGATAAAGAGCAACAAGTATGAGAACCAAACACCACTTCAATTAGGCATATTTTCAAATGCTGGGCACAACTAAATTTAGCAAAATGATAAATACATGAAATGAAAAGGGCCCAATTCACAAACCTCACAGTTATCGAGAACCAATGACTTTAGCATAGGGCATCCGCCACCATCACTAAAAACTTCACAAATAGAATTTGTTAGAGATTCACAATCTGTGAGGTCCACTTCTTGCAAAGTTTGGCATTGCAATGTCAACGTGGTTAAGCTCTCCTGCTTCTGCAATGCTAATTTCTACATGACCATCAAACCAATTTATTAAAATGCAATCTCTGGCAAGTGATCAAGGACATGAGGCAGACAAGAAAAAGACCAAACTGCTGACCTAAAGACATACCTGAAGTGAGTTTGAAGTGATGTTAATACGGTGAACAGGGCAATTAGACACCATTATAGTTGATAGTGTGGTGCTACGCAAATTCAAATCTGCAAATCTGCAGGAAAAATATAATTATAACAAATAAAAGAATGGAACAGAAAATTTTCCAACAGGGAAAAAGATGTGAGAGAGAGAGAGAGAGTGCATTTGTGTGCACTTTTCAAGAAAGATTGGGTGAAAGGGGAGAAAGATTAAAAGGAGCATCGGAGTTTACTTGCGACAATGTACTAATCTAATACACTTTAAGTGTGGAAGATCCAAGGACACAGAAGTCAGTAGATTGCAGTTGTCAAGTTCCAAAACCTGAAACAAATAATTAGCTCATATTGTGACGTTGAAAGTAGCATTTACTCAAGAGGCAACACAGACAAGCAGACAACATCAATATCCAATGTAAGCAAATCTTTCAAACCTCCAACATATAACTATGAGATATTGCAGCCATTGAAGCTGAAGTGATACCCTCACAGCTGTGGAGCATAAGAACCGTCAACATTGGCAGTCTCACAGACTAAAAAGAAGCAATGAAGCATGTCAGAAAAAGATGTAGCCAATAATTCCAGAAGGAAGGTTGTAACAAACTCTAGAAACTGACCTCAAGTGAGATGTTTGGGCAGTACGAAGCATTAAGAATATGGAGATTAGGACAAGTGAGGGCTATCTCACGTAGAGTTTCGTCACTCACGCATGAACAATTTGACATGTCTAGAGACTCTAACTGAGAGCATGAAGTCACTGCTGAACGAACAGCAGCATCTGAAAGCTTGTGGCAAGCGCCTATATCGAGCTCATTGAGAAGTGGGCAATTCAGCACAGCCTGAGCCATGTTACTGCGCTTCAAAGACAAAGTTTCAAGTTGTGGGCACCTGTAAAAGATCATATATTAGTAAAAAATGTCAACAGACTGACAGATATGATAGTTTACTTTTAACCTTAAATCAGTTTACCTCACAGATACACGCATCACCCGGCACTTAGTTAGTTGAAGATGACGCAAGCCATCGTGGTTTATAAGTATTTCTTGAATACCATTACCAAGAGTAGCATCATTTACATTCAATCTCGTCAACAAATAACAATCCGCTAAAGCATGGAAAAAGGTATCCCCTAGCTGCCCTCTCCCCAATGTCAAAACCTCCAGATTCCTAACAACCATGAAAACATATTAGCCATGATCACGCAATATCGACCAGAAAAGCCAAAACAAAATCCTCTGACCTTAATGAAGAGACAGCTTTCATGACAAGCAGGTGAATAGCAGGAGCACCAGAAATATTCACTTCTATCGCATTTGGATACCTCCGACATATATCCTCGACTGAAAACAAATCCATTAAATCAGAAACTTCCTACTTTCTTTCAGCAAAGATACCACACATAAAATACCCACCAAAACATAGATAAACACCAGTTCACAAAGTCTCATAAATCCATATTCTTTATCCTGTGCCCGCCATCCGATTTTTTGAACTAAGAACTAAAAATGTAACAGGAGTATACAACATCATATCAAAACTCACATTGTTCTATAGATATGTTCCTGTTCTCAAAATTCAAACATCTCCAGAAATCATCATGTGCACTAGCTCCTCGCCACTGCCTACACACTCTGGCTGCTTGACAAAGATTGATGTGGTCCAAGAAAGAGAAAACCTGGATGAAAAAGACACTAAAATGATTAAAAAATCGAAGGCAAGTGATAATGAGAATTTCCAAACAGTCTTAGGAAATGCATACCATATGGAGTAAATCATCCGTAAGATCCATCCGAACTTCAAAATCTTCGGTTTTTAGAGAACCAATCTCATCTCCATCATCTTTCCCATCACTAGATTCAGAGGGATTCTCATCACCACCATCAGTCATGGTCAGTGAATGATAAAATAACTGATTCTCAGCTGGAATTGAAGATCCCTGACTAAAATGGTAAAGTCTCTCTGCAGATGACCTAGAGTTTCCAGCATTTGAAGCCACTGAAGTTGGGAAATGATAGTCACTGCAATAAAAGGTTTTCATCAAGTAGGTATTTAACATATATAGCAGGCATATCCAAGTCAAAACCAGAGGGAAATGACAGTCACTGCAATAAAAGGTTTTCATCATGCAAGCATTCAACATATATAGCTTGCATATCCAAGTCAAAACCAGAGGTCAATTCTTGAATAACTTAGGCAATACGCAAATCATGATATCAAATTCAGACGGTGTTCAAATCTCTCCAAAGCAGTTTTTCCTTAAGATGGAAAAGGTTCATGCATGCTAAAGGAAATCAGTTTCCACCATTAATATCGGGGAACCTCTCCAAGGCAAGGCCCTTCAGACCCACCCTTGTAGAGTAAACCCATGTCCCATGCACCGCACCATCGGAAGTTTCCCTATAAGGAATTGGTTAAATCGTTGGCTTTTCACTAGGGGGTGTGGCCCCAAAAGATTGTTTCCACCCAAGAGGTTTTGAACCTTGGACCTTGAAGGGAGTGATACCCCAAGACCAAGACCTTCACCACTTGGGCCAACCCCTTGGGGTTAGTTTCCACCATGTTCCCATTGGGAAAATAGTAGCACTCACATATTTGCAAGATGCATCACAAATTCGCAAGGCCCATTGAAGGCATGATCTATCGACCATATGCATGGGTGGACAGCGCATGAGATACATAGATGAGTGCACATCCACTTTACATAAGAACAAGACTGAAACACTTCCTGACCAAAAGGTACTACCTTCAATGGGCTCCAATGAAACACGGGCACTCACGTCAACCTTCTATTAGACCGTAATTGAATAGCACAATTTAATCACAAAATCCAGAGCCCCAGAAAATATTTTTTTTTATAGGTAAAAGATTTTATTGATCCTCATAAATAGGCAAAGCCCGAATACACAGAGTATACAAAAGAGAGCCTAGTGTGATAAACGTGGGATATAATGTCAAATCTTTAAGGCAGAGCAAGTTTATGTAGCATAAATATCCACTCACGTCCTCCGTTGTGGATAATTATACAAAATGCACAATACGATTTTTTTACATATAAGATCATTTTATTAATATACAAAACTTTCAACAATTCGCAGCATGCTACATTTTAATTTTAATGCACCAAAACTTAAACCCATATATATACTTCCAATACTCTTTAGAGAGAGCACATTGCATCCCCATTAAAATACCAGCAACGCCTGCATCAAAGAAAACGAAAGTAACATTCCACAATAAAGTCATACAATTACACTTAAAACGCGACCATTGTGATATCAAGCGCACGATCATCGCCAAAACAAGCTGTTCTTCTAACTATAATCTCAGAATATACATTCACTGCCCTCCTAATCTTCCTGCCAACTCCAACCACAAATGGAGATGCAAAAAGATCATTAAAATTACAGTCAGAACGAGGTTCGATTCCAACGAAATGAAATTCATCGAGGAATGAAGCAAAATACATGTAAATTCACCCAGCTACACACGCATGCAAACAAAGTGAGATGAGAGACTCACTGAGAATCAGAGTGAGCTTTGAAGCGCTTATGGTGATAATCATGCCCACGATCCTCGACACCTCCAGTCGCCGAAGCCGAGCTAGCCTCTCCCTCGAAGCCTCGCGAGATTCCAAACCACGAGAAGAGCGAACCGGCGCGCGCCGCCCCCTCCCAATGCGCAGCCCCATCGCGTATTGCAACGGCATCGTCTTCGAACAGTCTCAGCTGCTCATCCAGCCCGCGACAATTCCCCGCGAACCCTAGTTGCTCGGGTTCCTCCTCATTCTTGATTCTGCCCTCAGGATCGTCCTTATCTCGGAAAACGTTATCCGCCATAGCCTCCCCTTTATCTTCCTCTCCTAATTCTTCTCTGCCGTCCTCTTCTTCCCTGGTAAAGCATAGACAGAAGCACCAAATCTTCATGCACTTGGAGGTAAAGACAAGACCTTTACGAACCCTAGATCATGATCCCACACATTTCAACCCGACATTAACACCACAATTGCAGCAGAAGTCGAGGAAGCGACGTCGGAGGCTCCGAAACCCTAGAAATCAAACCGTCGACTCGATTTGCAAAATCGGATTCTTTGGAAAATTAAATCAGAATTGGTCAACATGTGCAAATATTTATATAGAGAGAACACAAACAGTTGTTGACAGATATTGAAGGATCTGAAGGGATCTGATCAGATCTTGTGAGCTGCTTTGTTGTGGACTTGCGGATGTTATCCAGGAGTGAGTTCGAAACTTCGTATAGAACGCAAGACTTGGGTTGGAAGGACACGACAACGTTTTGGTGCCCGTTTCACACCGTTTCTATTATGTAAGATGAAGTTTGAACTCAAACCAAATGAACCAGGCCCGTTTGGATTTGCAAATATCTCCACTTATCTTATCTTATTTTATTTTACTTTTATAATATTTTTAAAATTTTATATAAAATATAATAAATAATTTAATTTTTCAAACTCAAAATATAATAATATTAAAAAATAATATTTTAACAATATTTTAATTAATTTTCATCTTTCATCTAAGACCATCTCATCTCATTTCTAAATCCAAACTATCCTATTAGGCTAGTTTTTTATCGTTCCTAATTTTTATCTATATTTTTTTATTCAAAATTAGGGATGTAACTGATCCGATTTTGGATAAAATTTAAGACCAAACCGATATGTACCGGTTTTATATTTTTCAAAACCAATTACGCACTGGTTACCCCCTTAAACCGATACTTCAGTTTTACCGGTTTCCGGTCCAGTTTTACCCGTTTTAATGTATTATATAATATATAATACAAAATAGCATAATCGAAAACTGTGGAACAGACTGTCCACAGTTTGTCCCAAGTGAAAACTGTGGAACAGACTTTTCCAATATCCGATACGCAAGAACAATGCGTATTATTTAAAAAAGAATTAATAAAATCTTTTAAAGAAAAAGGTTTTAAATTCATGCATATTGCATCTGTCCAGGTAGCAGTGAAACCTTTGATCAGAAAAGGTATCAATGCTTCCGTTCTTTTATGCTTACGTGATGGTAGATTTATGAACTTTGAAGACAGTGCTTTAGGAGTTGTTCAGACTTCTCTTATGGATGGTCCTGTTCATTTTGATTGCTATCCCGATTTAATGGTTGATTTATATGATGCAAATGTCTTGTCTGTGCTAACTTTGAATGTTCTAACCTCTGGTTTTAACATGAAACCTGGCAGCAGACCTAGATCTAAACATCTTGTTCATCTTGGTCACAACTGAAGCAAGACTCGGGGTCCTTCCTAGACCTAGGTCAATACTACTCCCAGCAGCAACCTCCGCACATACCGGAGGGCCACAACACTAACCCAACCTCACTCCACATGCCTAAAACGCCTGTCTCTCGGCTAACACGGCAATCTAGGAGCCCTTCTAGATGCTAGTGTATTCGGCTGCGGTGGCGGCCGCGAACTGAACCGTAGTAAGACTTAGAAAAGAGGAGAGACAGAGTGTCTCCAGATATGATCAAGAAAAGCAAGATAAGAAGATAGAATTCAGCAGTTAATATCCAGAACCGAAGATGGCTCTGATACCAAAAACAGCGGAATCAAGTGAAGATTAGAGAAATAGAGACTGAGAAAGATAGACATTATGATCCGGCATAAGATCAAGAAAGATAAAGACAATAGGAGGCATTGCCTTCCATGGATATGTAAATAAACAAGAATTTAAACGTGAGCAGAATATGTGGAGGCTTGGCCTACCAATGCATGTATGCTCAATGTAAAATCAGAGTTTATTGAAGCAAAACTTTCTTTTTATATTTACTGAAAGTAAGCGTCAAATAGATACAAGTTTAAACAAGGATAAACTTACAAGTTTAAGAAAATAAGTTTGTAAGGGATACAAGGTTATCAGGGAGTTGGGATTCTCTCTGGGATAGTAGGCAATTTGCTGTCTTAGAGTGGAGAGCTAAATTGGCCGTCCTTCACAAATGAAATGAGGAGTCCTTTTATAGAGTAAGGAAACTCCTGTACATGATAGAATCGTCTCGTAAATTATGGGGTGAATAGTGAATAGTGACTTTTTATCACTATTTGCTTATGCTGGCAGACAGTCGTCGAAAGTAGTTTGTCATCTTCCGCCGAAAGTGAAATATTCTTTTTGCACCGAAAGCATTTCTGTCGTGCAAAGTGGTCAAAATGTACTCATTCTATCACCTTTCCGCCCCTAAAGTAGAAGCCGGTGGAGTGACAGGTGGATAGTGCGCTGGAGTCTCTGTGAGAAGTGTCGGCAGCGCTGGATAGTTTGGTCATTACTCAGTCATCTCTCAATTGTGGGGGATAGTCTTCTGAGTCATGGCCAAAAACATTGCTGTAGGGATCCGAGTCTGATGACGCTTGTGATCCTTCAGCTGATTCTTCACTGTTGCGGGCCTTCTCTTCTTCATTGAGCTTGGTCTGCAATAGTTGGAGTATTTCTGTGCTCGAAAGGTCTGTAGTTGACTTGTCTTTCGAGGATACTGATTCTGCGGAATTCTTCTTTTTCGCTGAAGATGACTTCTTCTGCTTGGATGAAGAACTTGGACATTCTGAAGCATGTTCGCCACCTGTTAAAGTAGGATAGGGTACTATGGCTTGGATGGGTGAAGGAGAAGGGAATTCCTCCTTGCATTTCAGATTTGGCACAATGGGTGAAAAATCTGCAGATACTCTGGAGATAATTTCGTCAGAATGATCGAATTTATCCCACCATTTAACGAAATATTGTCTGACCAATAAATCGCTACGCTTTTCATACGTCCATCTACAAATCCATGGGGGTTTGTATTTGGCGCAGAAGTGGATAAGAGAAGGTAATCTAGCATCTCGCCCTTTTACCTTGTTGGTTATGGAAAAATGTTTGATGACCTGCTGAAGATCATCGGGAAATATTTCGATGCTGGAACCAAAATAGCCCCACCACCGTTGAAACCACAGAGGGAAAACATTTTTACTTCTTCTATTGAAAGAGAAGAACCAAGAATGTGAAAAATCTGGGGTTTGATAAAGAGGAAATTTAAACCAGGCTTGAATATAATCATAGTAATTATAAGCAACACCTGTTTCCTGGACAAGGGTTTTGGAGGTAGAAGGGTGGGTGACCCATTCTTCTTCCGTCATGACATGGTTTATCTGACAGTTATGAAAAATGATTTTTGATTTGTCAAATTTATCAAAAATCGGTTTGATGGAAACGGAATTGGTTTTCACCATAATTCCGAGGTAGAATTTGAGATCTTTGGCTGGATTGTCAGGGATCCAGTGAAAGTCCCGTGGAAAATATTCAATTGCAATTTGGTATGGATCTGTTTTAATCGATTTCTCGATGTAAAACAGGCTGTCAAACCATACCTTCTGGTGATATGGTGCCTTGTTGGCACGGATAAAGTTGCCTGCCGATCGCTGTCCTGTTACTGTCAGTGGATTGGCAAAGAGGTCACAGGGTGTGGCTAAGGTTGAGGCAAAAGAGGCAGGGGTTACCAGTCTGGGAACTCGCCCTAGGCTGGTAAATCTATTGGCTATCTCCAGTGAGGAGGAAGCCGTGGTCAAAGAAGCTGTTGGTACCGGAGGTACAAACAACTTGGATATTGAAGAGGTAGAGGAGGAACTAGGAAGTCCTCCTGGTTTCTTCTTCTTACTCATGGTTTGTTCTGCAAGAATTCACGGGTAAGAAAATCAGGGATGGAGTTATCCGATCCTTTAATATATTCAATGTCAAAATCAAAAACACTTAAAACAGCTTGCCATCGTGCAAAAATCTGTTTTGATGCAATGTTTTTAACATCTTTTTCTAAAATTTCCTTTGCTGACTTACAATCAATCCGCAAAAGGAATTTTTAGTTAAGCAAATCAGACTGAAATTTAGAAATACATAAAACAACAGATAGTATTTCTTTTTTAACAGTACTATAATTATGCTGTGCAAGATTCCAAGTTCCGGAGTGGAAACGAACGATTTGTTCGGAGGAACCTGGTGAAACAACTTGTTTCAAGATGCCGCCATAGCCTGTGTCACTGGCATTAGTTTGGACAATCTTGAAGCTATTTAAAACAGGAATTCCAAGACACGGGAGAGTTTTGACATGTGCCTTGATTTTCTGGATAAGCTTGGTGTGAACCTTAGTCCACGGGGCAGGATTAGACTTCAGTCTCGCGAATAAGGGGCGACACTGTTTTCTCATATCCTAGTAGAAATCAGAGATGTAATTCAAATAACTTAGGAATCTTTGGAGTTGGTTCTTATCAAGAATAACATCTGGGAATTTGTCAGCAAACTCAATAGCTCGCTGGATAGGTTTGATTTTTCCTTCAAAGATATCGAAACCAAGGAATCTGATCTTGGTCTGGAATAACTTCATCTTTGAAGCAGACAACACGAGTCCATTTCTTTTGATGACCGAAAGAAACGTTTCAAGATGTTTCCAGTGTTCATCAATAGATTTGGAGAAAACAAGAACATCATCGATGTAAACGATGGTGAATAGTGTGAATGATGAAAAGATGTCATTCATAATATTTTGGAATTCACTATGAGCATTTTTTAGCCCAAATGGCATGACATTCCACTCATAGTGACCCAGAGGGGTGGTGAAATCAGTCTTGTATCGGTCTGACTTCCTAATTTGGATCTGCCAAAATCCAGATTTAAGGTCAAACTTAGAAAACACTACTGCACCTTCTAATCTTTGAATCAAGTCTTGTTTATTGGGAATAGGGTACCTAATCCATTCTAAGACTTCATTCAGTGGTTTATAGTTTATGACCAGACGGGGTGTCCCTCGCTCAATCTCAGCTTTTTTCTGGACATAAAACGCAGCACACGACCAAGGTGACTTGCTATGCCTAATAATGTTTTTAGCAAGAAGATCCTCAATCTCGGTTTTGCAAAACTCAAGGGTTTCCCTATTCATTTGAATGGGTCGCGCCTTGGTGGGTATTTTGGATTATGAAAATCCTTTTATGTAAGGCAAAGAAATTTCATGTTTCTTCCTATGCCAGAATGCAGTAGGAAGGTTTGAACAAACAGAAGAAATCAAAACCTTTTGAAAATCAGAGATCTTTGCTTGGAGCAAAGGATCCTTTAGATTTTCGGATATGCGTTTAAAACGAATTTCTTGTTTTAGAAAATCAAGATGTTTTCTTTTTTGAGAAATCAACGTTAAAGATTTTCTATGACAATCACGTTCAAACTTAGATGCAAATTTAAATTTAACTTTCTGTCCAAAGAGGTCAGTGGTGATCCCATCATGTTCAGAAAGAAAAGGATAAATCATGTTTAAGAAAGGCATCCCCAAAATTACATCATAGGAAATGTCTTTGACTAAAACAGATGGAATTTTAAAGCAGACATTGTCCTGGCAAACATGAGCGTCATTGAGCTCATAACGAATCTTCATCTTAGATCCATTTGCCGAGAATAAATTCTCTTCGGACTTTTCAAAGTACTGAGTAGGAACTAATCCTTCGCGAATACAGTTCAAGTCAGCACCTGAATCAATTAAGGCAATAGCAGAGAATTTGAAACTATGAGCCACAATAATCTCTACCAAACAAAACCATTTCTGTGGAACAGAATGGCGAAGCACACAAACATCCTTATTAGAATCAGATGGTTCAGAATGGTCTGAATCGTTTGATTCATTGCCAGAAGGATTTTGATCAAATTCATTTTGAATTTTTATTTTAAGTAAATCTTGTTTAAAAGATGCATTCTCAGTTTTAAGGGTTTTAACCTCTTCTCTGAGTTCAGCAATTTCCTTTTTAACAAGAGAAACTTCATTTTGTAAATCTTTTATTGAAATTTCTTTGGGTTTTTGTTTCTGAAAGCGTCCCAAAGTTTTTTCAAAAGAAACGGTCCCTGAAGACGTAGACTCTTTGCGAGTCATGTTCTTCTTAAGCTGTACGAGATATTTCTCTTTTAGCTCAGGGTCCTGTAATTGAGCAATAAGAGATAAGAGCATGTTTTCATGTTCTTCCTCTTTTGTCAAAATCTTTTTCCCATTGGGGTCCTGATCAAGAACATGGATTATTTTCTTTTCAGGTTTACAACAGGAATCATTACAACCAAGCTTAATATTTGGTGAGTTGGAATGATCAGAGTCTGAATGATAATTTGAATCATCAGAACTTAGTTCATCCTGGTCCGAAGACATAGGAGATCCATTTTCGAGGAGTCGAAACAGATCTTCTTGGTCAGCGGCATTAATATGCAACTCATTAAGATTTTTCTTGATCTTGGGCTTCTTGGGGCACTTATCTGCAAAGTGTCCTTTCTTGCCGCAAGTAAAACAAGTTCCCTTGGAGGGAGTTTTAGAAAACCATTTTTGAAAGGGTTTCTTTTTTTAAACCGATTTTGAAACTGGTTTTTGATAAAATTCATCGCGGGGTATTCTCCTGTGACTCCCACGAGGTTTGGAAAACTTTTTAATAGTTTTCTTTTGTTGCCGAGATGGAGCAATAGGAGGAAGGCCAAATTGTTCACAAAAGTTTCCCATTTCATATTTAGCTTTCTTTCTATCATTCATCTGTTGGGCAATCATCATTTGATCATTACACATACTAATACCAAGCTTCTGAATAAGACTAATGATATCATCATAAGTATAATCATTATAATTCAGTAAACCCGAGGCATCAGTAAGTGAATCCTTAACCTTAATGGCAAACAAACGAGGCAATCCATCGACGAATTTCTCTTTCCAATAAGGCATATTAGAGTCATCCCGAAGCATAACTCTGGACATAAAGACATCTTTATACCAGCGGTAATCAGACATCTTATTGCATCTTAGATTATTCAGATAATCAGAGATACGATTGGTTATGTTGGAAGGTGTTCCAACAAAATGTTTAATAAGGGTATAAATTAGGGTGTTGACTCCATCAGGCGTCCCTTGCCCTATGGTTTCATCAAACACAGGTAAACCTTCTTCAGTCTTTTGGACTGCAGAACAGATTTCACCTCTTGCCGCGTCGGTAAGATGTTTATCCCACCAAGAACGAAGCATGCCTGAGAATCCAGTAGTCAAGAGATCAACAATATTAGGCTGACTAAGATTGTTGTTGATATAAGCATTAGCAACCATGGACATACGTTGGACAGTATTGAGGATTTCCTGCTCAGATAATCCATCAATATTCCATTCATAAATTTGGTCAGCAGATACTGAGAATTGAGATTGGGAACCTCTTTCCTCAAACTGCAAGTCAGGGGGTGTGGGTCTGGAATACCAGTTTTTCGTAAGACCAATGGGAGTAGGTCCTTTCGAATAGAGTCTGGCCACAGTGGGTCTTTCCAGAGAAAGATCCTGAAAACCATTTTGAATTAAGTCAATTTTCTGTACTAAGGAATTATCAGACAAAGTGTCATCAGACAAACCATCATCATCCAAAGTTTTTACAGAAAAGAATCATCAAAAATAACCCCTTTACTGTCTTTGTTTAAAGCACTGACAGAGGGTAATTCTTGCTTAACTTGAGCAAGCATTCGATCAAGCTTATAATGATATATTATAATATATTATAATATATAGTAATATAGTATTACTATAACTATTAATACAATAAGCAAAATGATATAAGATTTTAAAATTTAATGTTATATTAATTAGTAATTTATCATATAATACAAAATTATTTTATATATAGTTATATATTATATATAAATATTATATACAATATAAAAAATTAAAATATATATAAATAGGTCCGATCCGGTTCGGTCCGGTTTTAAGAAAACTAAAACTGGTACCGGACCGAACCAACCTTGAGACCGGACCGATGCCACCGGTTTGATCCGGTCCGGTCTGGTTTACCGGTTGATCGGTTTTTTTTACACCCCTATCCAAAATAACTAATTAAATCCTGTTTTTTCTATTTTAATTAACAACTTTTTCAAAGTATCGTCCAGGAGGGAGTTCAATCTGGTCCGGTCCGATTTCGGGAGGTTTTGTGAACCAAACCGGACATATTCAATCTAGAGTTTTTTCACCCTAGATCGGATCAAACAACTTAAGAACCTAATTGGTCCGGTCCCATTCGGGAGGGTCCAGTCAATCTAACTTTGTTCCAATTAGGTTAATGGTCCAATTTTTATATCCCGTATTTTTCAGGTCAACAATAAAAATCCACTAATAGTTAATTTTAAGCCAAAAATACTAAAAAATAACTTGAAAGAAAAATAGACTATTTAATGTGGATTATTTAATTAACACATTAAAAAATAACTTATTAAAATTATATTGATGATGTTATATATATATATATATATATATATTAATATATATTAGAATAAATATAATACTATTAGTCTATTAGTATATAGTATAGTTATTAAATAATAGTATATATATATTACTATAAATATAATACTATGTTAAATAATGGTAATACTTTTGTTTCCGTTATTAGTATAACAGGATGATTGACTAAATATACCGGTATATCAATAATATTTCCAGAAATAACTTTCCGAATTTGAGTATCTAGATTTTAAGATCTAGTACCAAAATTTTGTGATATGTTTCTAGATATTGAAGTGAGCGCAAATCTATTATCAAAATTTTATGACTTATTCCTACTGAGTGTAGATCTGAGTGTATGGTAGTTGGAAGGTGCTGGAGAAGAATAATAAGAGAAGGATTTCCTAGAAGCTGAAAAGCAATTTGGATTATTCCATCCTGATTTTGATCTATATAATCTAAATCATCTTTAGAACTATTTTCTACTTTTAGTAATGGAATAATATTTTCTAATTGTCATTCATTAGGAAGAGTAATCTGATTCCAATAAATCTGTTTAGAAATTTGTATGTTAGAATTTAGTGTACTAGATTGTAATAATAATGTATAGCATTTTCGGCTAATAATAAGATATTGCGGCTCTAATATTGTTTTCATTAATTTATAATGTATCTTATATATTACAGTTAAAGGATGTAATCCTTTCATCATATGATAACCAATTGTTTTAATATTTAATGTTAAAATATGTAAAATATTAACATCAAATAATAAAAGTAAATAATTAGGATAACAATTAAAATAGACTGGACTTTGGAATAAGTTAGATTCAACCATGCCAAGTAATGAATCATAGAAATTATAATGTCTTCAATCTCTTAAATAGAGTAATACCGAAACATTTAGTCCATTTCTGGTAAGTGGTTTTACAACCACCTATACCAATCAAATATGTATAAAGGAATATTTCTACTCTTTATGATGTTTAATAGCTTCTTTTGTTAATAATTGTAGTGATTCATAATCATTATTTAAACTAATAGTTTTCTCTATTGTTTTAATTGTATAATTAGTAAGAAATGATAATTTTGAAGAAAAAATTGATTGTTTATATATTTGATTTTTAGATATATTAGGAATTGTCCAATCTTGTAAATTTCTTTCTATATCTATTATGTTATAATCTTCTTGATTTATATTTTCAATTTCTATAGGTATATTGATTGTAGATATTTCAGGTTTGAATAAAGAATTCATTGAAATAGAATTTTTATGCAAAGATCTCCTACATAAAATGGAAATAAGTAGATTAAGATCTTGAGGGAACACGATCAGGGCCATCCTTAGAGCTTTCTTGGCATAAACGGGCTGACCAACGAATTTTCATGACTTACCAGCACAAGATTTTCAATATATTCTATTTTCTTTTATGTACGCTACCGTTGATAAAAATATGTATCAATGAATTTTTACTTTTTTTTTTTTATAAAACAAAAATACTTAGGTGATTTCTTACACTTTTAATTTTTGATTTTAAGAAGTCACAATGATCTTCTAATTCTTTTATTGCAACCTGTCTACTTTGATATATATGATACATTTCCATCATTGAGCAATAATTTAATCTCATTAATAATTATTTTTCTTTAAGATGCTTTATTCTTTCTTTTAAATTATTTGATTCAAGTCTTAGATTATATTCTAAACAATTCAAAACGATTACGAAAACCAATATTATAAGCGCAATAGTTCATCATGAAATTAAACATAAAGAGAATAAATCAACAATAAAATAAAAATAACAATAAGATATATATATATATATATATATATATAATATACCAATATAATAACCAATGGCTCTGATCAGAATATATAATAGTAATTAAATGCATGAAGTGCAGAAAATAATGACAAACGGTATAATCGTCCTTGATACATGAATAAAAATAAAGAATAATATACGATAAAATCAACTTCATTAAAAACATAATACTTATAAGGAGATTAATTTTCAAATGATTGAATGGCAAGAGACATGAAAAGGAGTTTACAAGAGAGAGTATTTTGGAGATTGAGAGTGACGAGAGAGAAGGACTACAGATGGAAAATCCTGAATGCATTCCCTTACTTACAATCTGCCTATTTATAGGCACCAAAACAGTATCTTACAATAATATTACTGACATGTACATTGACTCCAATAACTCATACACAGTAAATAGGCGGCTACATTAATTAAACGTGGGCAGCTGAACAGTAAATAGACAGCTGGACGACAAGCTTTTCTTAACATGTTCTTACGAGCATCTTGAATAGTATTATGATAATAGACAAAAGGACAATAATCTGTTGGAATTACATAATTTGAAGGTCATAATTTGCAAGTTCCAGTTCAAACGAATCTTGAGAGTCTATCATCTGCGAATGATAATATGATGAGTTGTCATGAGAATGAAAGGTTTGTTGAGAGGGAGAGGCATGTTGTAATGGTGATTGTTGCGCCTAAATTTTGACTCAAATTAATGAACCAAAAATTTAGTGCAGTTTTACCTACAAGTATACATGTGTTGTAGTACCTTACAGGGTCGGATCCACAAGAATTGACTTATGTGAAAAATAAACTCAAATAAATGAAAAGAAAATACTAAAAGAGATTTGCGATTGAATATAAAATGGGGTTACTGAGATGATGATTTTTTGACGTAACAAAATAAAACTAAAATGATAAAATGTATTGATATGGAAAAAGACTAAGGTTTCGATGATTCGTTTGATAATTTAAAATATCGTTTCCGATCGAATTACTTCAATTAAACTAGAATAATGATTCCGTTTAATTTGAAGATTTAATATTTAAGATCAAGAAAAAAATAGTTACTAATGATTGAGCATGAACGATTGATGATTAAAATATTTACAAATCTATTTGACTATCACAGGGATTTATCAAGCATTTACTGTATTCGGAAATCACAATGAATCAAGATAAATATATAGATAATCAAAATATCCAATAATAAAATCCTTCAATCGATCAAGCTCACAAAATAAATTTTAAGTTGATTCGAAAACAATGTTTAAATCATTAAATT
Organism: Carya cathayensis; assembly: GCA_011037825.1. Lineage (NCBI taxonomy): Eukaryota > Viridiplantae > Streptophyta > Magnoliopsida > Fagales > Juglandaceae > Carya > Carya cathayensis. Next base: position 256,786 of record QGSO01000378.1, read on the forward strand.
TCACCTCTAACCTTAGTATAAAAATTTAGCCCACCATGTTCATTACCAATGCTATGAAAATTAAATCAACATTTTTCATGATGATATTAAAATAAAACACAATGAAACAACACAAGAACATAAAAGTGAAGAGAAAATAAGAGTTAAAAACTCCCTCTTCGTTCCGTAAATAACTAGAGTTCAGTTCGGCGTCCACCAAACTGCAAACCAGCTCCTCCGTTCCGCTGCTCAGCAAACGTAGAGTCCTTCCGTAAACCTCAGTTCCTTCTTTTACGTATAAACCTCTCCCACTCCGTCCAAAGGAATAGGTAAAAGCTCACCCCGTCTCTACGTCCACTATCACGAAGCTAGAACGAAACATCCACTCCCTTTCCGTCCGTCCACTTTTCTGTTTTCTCTGGATTTGTGTCTCCTCAATTTTTCGTCCGTGGTTTAACTCCAGGTTGCTTCAAGTGTTGTCCAGGAAAAACGAATCGAGCTCCCCACCTCTGGTCCAAGTTAGTCTGTTTGCTTCCCAAACGAAAAATCATCCAAACAAAGAGTTCCTTCGTTAGACGCAGCTTCTATTCGATATGCTAGCTGCTTCTTCTGTCGCATGTTCTGGCCAGGGTCAAACTCAAGCCCAGCTGCCAAGAACTCCAGTGTTCTGCATCTATTCACGTCAACCAACTCCTGCCTTCTCCTGTCTTCCCTACCCGAAGCACATAGGAAATGAAACCAGCTCTAGACCTCACACTCAGAGCAACTGCAGCTCTCAACGTTCCGTCTGCCTCTCCGTATCAGCTCTCTGCTGGCTTGCTCTCCAAACCGAACTCAAAGTTCAACCTGCAAAATGGAAACAAACAAACTGCAGAATATATCCAAAAACAATTCTACATCAGCCCCTTCTTTCGTTCTCTCCAAAAGAAATTCACTCCTTTGTTTTCTCCCACTAAAAACAGAGCAAGTTTCCTCAAGTTTTTTTTTTCAGAAAACAGTTCTACGTCCTTCTTCCCTTTGTTTATTTTTTACATAAAACAACCTCTCACCCGTTCCATCTCTGTCCGTCTAAAGCCAAAGAAAAAGAAAACACTCCTCCCTTTTTGGCTCTCCCCCCNCCCCCCCCCCCCCAGACCATTTCTTTTTAAACTCCCCGAAGTCTAGCTTCTCTCCTTTTTTTTTCTTCATCACTTCCCTTTTTCCGTAAAACCAGCCTCCTATCCTTCCATGCATGTCTTTCTTTTCTTTCCGTAAAAACTGACCCAAACCAAAGCAAACCAACCCCAGCCGAAAAATCTTTTCTTTTGCCCCGTTATTTTTCATCCTCTTTGACAATGTGCCTCCCTCTAGTCTTATATGACTTTCAGCCCACCTTATACGACTTTCACGTTCAACCTCCCATGCAGCAGCCCAAAGCTCTCTATTTAATTTTTTATTTTTATTTTTTCTTCCTTAAGCTCTCTACCATGACTTTCATGTTGCCTCCGTGATTTTCGTTCTTGCCAACAATTCTTTTAGTTCAACATTTTCAGCTGCCCAAGTCCACCGCTTTGAAAAACTCATATAGCATGCGCTTTTGGTCAAAATCGAATCTCTTGTGAATTTTATTTGTACTGAAAATAAAGAGATAAAAATAATACTCAGAAATAAATTTAAAAAAAATAGATTATCAAACATATATTATATATGTGAGGAAATATTGTCTAATTAAATCATAGTTATAAAATTAAACATAAACATGATATTAATCAATTAAAAATTACGACTCGTATTTATGCTTATTAACTATTTTTCCATCTAAAACCAATAATAATGTCACGAAACAATTGAAATACATTGGTTTTAAATAGCTAAAATATGCAATATTTCAGCTCAATCAGTGATGATGTTACTTACTATGCTGGAGATAATCTGACTTGATGGTCTTCTTCTTCATCATTATCCGAGACTTGTGACATTGTCTCAGCTAATTTTTTCAAGTCTTTTTTATTGATAATTGTTGCTAATTGAGTTTGGAATCTGCTTCTCTGAGCTAAAACTTCAGGGGCCTTGGTAATATTTGAAAATATTTTTGTAACATGATCATAATTGTACTTTTCCCACCATTTTATAGAAACTTGACGGGCCAATAACATAATATTTTTTAGATGCTCTTTAATCCAAAAGGCATAACATTCCATTCATAATGTCCAAATGTAACTATAAATACAATTTTATATCTATCTTTTTCAGCAATTTGGATTTGCCAAAATCCACTTATCAAATTTTGAAAATATAGTGGTATCATAAAGTCAAGATAATAAATTTTTTTTATTAGGAATAGGGTACCTAGTCTATTGTAAAATTTTATTTAACGACTTATAATTTATTACTAATTTAAAAACACTTCTTTCTAATTTTGCTTGTTTTTGTACATAAAAAACAGCACAACTCCATTGTGATTTGCTCTTTCTAATAAATCCTTTAGATAATAAATCATTAATTTATTTTTTACGAAATTCTAATAATTCCTTATTCATTTGAATAGGTTTGGTTTTAGTAGGAATGTTCTTTTCAAAAAATTCTTTTTCACAATGTAATTTAACTATATGTTGTTTTCTACTACAAAAGGCATTAGGTAAATTGGAACATATTTCTTTTTCAATTATATTTTTGAAATTATTAATTTTTTGAATTAATAAAGGATCTTTTAATTATTCTTCAATTCTTTTATATTTTAATTCTTGTTTTAAGAAATTTATTTGTTTTTATTTTATTTTAATTTTAATTTTTGTTAAAAAATTAATTTTTTTAGTTAATGAGGTTTTTTTTAAGGAATTAATTTCTCTTGAAACTAGAGGGAATAAAAATTTAAATTGAATTTATTTTCCTAATATTTTAGTGGAAATTCCTTCCTCTGTTACAGAGAAAGGGTAAAGTAAGGCAAGAAATGTGTTTCCTAATATTACTCTGGTACTGATATTTTTTACTAGAATAAATATTGTTTTAAATTAAATTTCATCATTGCAAATATGTGCATTTGATAATTTAAAATTTATGTTTAATTTTGCTCCATTAGTTTGAGATAATGTCTCTTTGGTTTATTCAAAATACTTAGAATGTATTATTCATTTTTGTATGCAGTTTAGATATGTACTTGTATTACTTTCGAATGAAGAAAAAGAGAATTCTTCATTAATAGAGATAGTTACTTCCGAATACCATTTTTGAAAATTTATTTTATTAAGTCTATTAATAAAATTATCTTATTTTTCTTTGGTAATTATTGATAAGCTTTCTCCTTGTTCTTTTATAGGAGTATAATTATTTTTATCTATTTTTAATAGTATAATTTCTTGTAATAATTGTTCATTAGAAACTTCAAGTTTAGTATTAAAAGCTTTCAAGTCTCTAATTTCTTTCTTTGTTTCATTAATTTCTTGTTGTAAGTATTTTCAAGTAATATTTTCTTTTTCTATTTAGAATCTATTTACTATTTCTAAAAAGTTATATGATGAGGAGTTTGAAGTAGGAATAGAAGTAATAGGATTAGTAAAAGTATCTTTTAATTTTTGTAAATATTCTTTCATTTCCTGTGGATTATTAATTTTATCTATTAATTCTAATATAATATTTTCATGTGATGATAATACATTAATGGTTTTTTAACAGATACAATTATTTTTATCTAGAAAATTACAAACATGTACCTTATCTTCTTCTGACTCACTAGCTACTAGAAGATTGTTCTGAAAAACTTGATTTTTTTTAATTGATAAATTTTATCTTTTTCTGAAGAGCTTTCATTTTCCTCACTTGATTGTATAAAAATATTTAGTAATTTCTCTTTTACTGCTTCAAGTACATCTAATTCATTAATTTCTTTTTTAACCTTACAATTTGATGCATAATGTCCAACTTTTTCACATTTATAACAAACAATTTGTTTTTTATTTTTATTAAATTTTTTTGTACCCTTTACTGGTTTATTATACACTTTTTTTTTTGTCTTTTTATAAGGTTTTTTATATTTTCTTTTCTTATTTGGATAATTCTTATAAATTTTTTTTCCTTTTTTACGTCTTGTAGAAGGAACTAATAATGGGGAATAACCAAACTATTCACAAAAGGTACCTAATTCTTTCTTAGCAAATTTCTTTTCTTTTTCCATTTGCTTTTTTAATCTTAAGTCACTACACATAATTAGACCAGATCTATTAATATAAGATATTATATCTATATATGTAAGATTAATAAAATCAATAATACTATTTGATTTTACTAAAGATTCTCGTACCTTTTGGATGAAGTAATATCGAAATCCGGCTATGAACTTTCTCTTTCAGTATGGTTGTTGGCAGTTATCTCTGATCATAACTTTAGTTAGAAAGACATCTTTATACCATCTAAAATCAGATAATTGAGGGCATCTTAAATTGATTAATAAGTCACTAATTCTTTCTTTAAATTGAACAGGATCACCTACAAAATGCTTTGTTAATATAAATATTAGAGTATTAACAGCATCTTCTATAGGTTGATCATCTTCTGTTTTAATCTCTTGCATATTTTCATCATGTTTATAGGTACTTAATATTCTTATTTTTTGTTCTTGTGTAAGTTAATGATCCCACCAGCCTTTTAGTTGGTCAGTGAAACTTGTAACCAGAACATGTGCTACTTGATGATCTGCCATTCTACTAGCTTTATAAACATTAGCTACCATAATCATTTCTTGAAAATGATTTAATATGTCATATTCAGATAATCCATCTATATTCCATTCATATAATGTATCTGGTGAAAAAGTAGATCTAACTATATGTTCTCTTTCCTCAAATTGCATATCCGAAGGGGTAGGTTTTGGATATCAATTACTTATTAAATAGTAGTATATATATATTAGTATAAAGATAATACTATGTTAATAATAGTAATATTTTTATTTCTATGATTAATATAACTATATAATAGTGTTAATAGTAAACTATTAGTATAGTTATATATTAGTATTACTTATAGTGATTTAGTATAACTATAATCTATATTAGACTATTAATATTTTTTTTATACCATATTAGACTATTAGTATTAGTATAAATATTAATATTAGTATATAATTATAAAGATTAGTATTAGTTAATAATTATACAAAAATTATATAATTAATTTATACAATCATTTATATAAATAATATATATATAGAAATTATATATGTATTTTTTATTTTTCATTCAATCTGGTTTGGAGTGAAAAACCCCTAGACCGAGACTAGACTGAATGAATTCGGTCCTCCCAAAATTAGACCCAGAATAGACCGAACCCAATTCGAGTTCGGTCCAGTCCAAAAATGGCTAGTCCGGTAGGTTTTTCCGGTCCAGACCGGACCGGCCGAATCTTACCCCTAGTACCATCCACCATCCAACAACTTATTCAAATTTCTTATCTAATTCATTTAAAAGTAAAATATATAAAAAACAGAAAATAAAAAAAATAAAAATAATAAAGGAAATAAATGAAAAGAGGGAGAAAAATAAATAACAAAGAGAGAGGAAGAGCGATATGTATAAAATATTTACTTGGATGAATAGTATCAAGTAGGGCTGTACAAAATCTCCATGTAACCCGACCCGACTAGATTTCCCAACCCAACCCAAATAAAAGTACCCAAACTGTTTCTTTGTTTTAGATTTTTGGAATTTTGAACCCTTTTTCCGAATCTAAACAGTTCGGGCCGAGTAATTACCCAATACCCGAACGCACAACCAAAAACTCATCCGGTTTAACCCACTCGTCCACTACGCCAAGATATAAAAGTAAAAAAAACCTAATTTCCTCATTTTACTCTTCGCCTCTTGGCTCTCTCATACTTCCACCTCCATGTTATCTATTCTCACTTCTTCCTTTCTCATCCTCCTCTCTTATCTCTTCTCAACTAGTTTCTCTTCTCACTAGCTCCATCTTCTCTCTTATTTCATACTCACATTTCTCTTGCAGTTGAAAGATCAATCTAGGGCTCTTGAAGTCAAAAGATCAGCCCAAGACTCTCAAAGGTTCTTCAAGATCTCAAAGTTTCTCAACCCACAACTGTGTCAATGGGTTTTGAAAGTTAAGGTATGGGTCTTGAAGTTTCTTGACCTCTAGTTGCAAATTTTAGTTATGTTTTTTATTGTTAGGCTTTTTTTTGAGCGATGATGGATTTAAAAGCCGGGTTTCCACTAGGCTTCCTCTTAATCAAAATCTCTGGTGGGCATGCATCCTCTTAGGCCATGTCAAACCCACATTGATCTATGCATGCCCACCACTTTATACTACTTTACAAAGAGTAGATTAAGATCCCTATAAATCTAACTTTGTCCTCTGCAAACTTTCACATGGATTTTTTTTCTAAATTTGAAAAATCCTCTACTCTACTATATAGCATGTAGAGATTAGGCCACCACAAGCATACTCATACATTCAGTCTTACTTGGAGTGGAATCTTTGTTGGTGTCTATTTTTTTATGGTTTTATTTGAAGAAGAAGCTGAAGAAAGAGAGAGCTTCCAACTCTTCTTCTCTTTGGCCTCGTCAATCTCTATCTATTCTTGTTTGCACTCTTTGTTACAGAACGGTGTATTCCCCTCTACACAAATACCCATAAGAATCTATTCTAAATAATCACATAACTCAAAGAAACTATTAATTGGAAGCACTTGAATTTTAAAAAAAAAATAGGTAAAAAAAACTGATTTTTTTGGAAATGACTACGGATCGATTAATTAGTTTCGAGCCAGAATGCCAAATATAAAAAATGGACAAGTTCGGATTGGGTTGGAAATATCACTTCTCGAATCGAGTCAAGTGAATGGTCCTAGTATGAAGCTATGTTTAGAGCATTTCCAATAAGTCATACATTTTATATCTATATATAAGATAGTCAAAAAAATCTTCTAAAGCTCTCTCCAGTTGATTATCTAAAGAGTAAAGCTACTATGCTTTATAATTTATATCAGTCACTATGCCTAGTTGATGCGACACCATGATGTGGAACCACGTGACTTACTAAAAAAATATAAAATATAAATATAAAATGATAGGGAAAATTTAAGATTTTAGTCTTCATCTTTTTGTATTTTCTGATATCATTTTATTTTGAATATATATTTTTTAAAATTTTAATTTTTTTTAATAAGTTGCGTGATATCACATCATGGTGTCATATCAAGAAGACAAAGTGAATAGTATAAATTAGGAGACATAGTAAAATTACTCAAATATACTTTCACTAAGTATTAAGCTAAATTTAGCTTGATACTACTCATCCAAGTATACATTTTTTAACATTTCCCTCACCCTCTCTCTTTTTTTATTATTTCATTTTCTCACACCTTTCATTTATCTCTTTCTTTTCTTTATTATTTTTCACTCTACTTTATTACATTTATTTAAGTTTTAAATAAAATAGACAAAAAAAAATGGAAAAGTTGTTGAATGGTACTCAAAAGTGGTTATTTAAAATAGAAAAAGTAAGATTTTATTAGTTATTTTGGATAAAAACATTGTCAGTGCTCTTATTGATCTCGTGATGTGAACCCCAATCGACTCGCTTTGAAACCCAACAAAAATATTAGAAAAACCAATCCAAGAAAGCCAATATCAAGTCTATTGGATGGAAGAATATAGACCGGAAGAGATATTTTTTCAAAAACCTAGATTATATGAAAATCTAGGCCCGTTGAAGAACCCATCTCAAGAATCCAGATTACAAAGGAGAAACGCTATAAAGGTTGTGATTTACCTTTGATAAGTTCAAACGTTCAATCAAGAACAAGAGGAGATAAACTCAACTCACAATAAATAAAATTCATCAATTTCAATAATGTCTAACTTTCTCAAATAAGGCTACAATTGGTTTAAATAAATAATCTCCTAAAATCCTAAGTGAGTCGCAGGTATTGTAGAGTGAACAGTACCGCGCTACAGTAACTTCTAAAACCCTAGTTCACATAAAATAATAACTTTCCAAATAAGTCATTGGCCAAAATACAAAGTCTTCCCAAAAACCCTAGCTCATTAGAAATAAAGACATATGTGTGGGTTGACATCCTCAAGCCCACTTATTCTAAACTAATAAAATAAACTCTTTTAATGAAATAAATAAGTCCAAGGCCTTCAATAATAATAGGCCCAAGTCGTGTCTTCCGTAGCGTATCACATGGATGAAAACTAGATCTCCTCTTCTCAAGCCCATCTTGAATGTTGAGCTCTTGCTAAACACGTCTCAAGTGGATTCCACCCCCATCCATGCATAGCTTCCTTGATCTTCCTAGCTCTTGATCTTGTAATTGCCCAATCTGAAACTTGCAAATGATCTTTACGACTTGGTCCACCTTGGGGCCCATCATTCCCCTTCTCCTCAAAAGGATTCGTCCTCGAATCTCCACCTGGATCAAAGGGAAAAAGATCAGAAACATTGAAAGTAGTAGAAATATGGTACTTACGTAGAAGATCCACTAGATGTGAAGTATCATTAATTTTCTCAAGAATTTGAATAGGTCTATCCAAGCTAATCCTGTCATCAACAAGCAAAAATATCATAGTTAAAGGAGTAAGTGGATTAAAATAATAAACAACTTCAAAAGGAGAATATGAAGTAGTAGTATGCAAGGTCCTATTATATTCCAACTCTATAAATGACAAACAATCTTCCCAAGTTTTTAAATTCTTATGAACAATGGTGCATAAGGGTTGATGAAAACTAGGCTCCCCAAGATGTGAACAACGGTCTAAAGCCTTCAATAACAATAGGCTTAAGTCGTGTCTTCCATAGCGTATCACATAAATGAAAACTGGATCTCTTCCTCTCAAGCCCATCTTGAATGTTGGGCTCTTGCTAAACATGTCTCAAGTGGATTGCACCCTCATCCATGCATAGCTTCCTTGATCTTCCTAATTCTTGATCTTGTAATTACCCCATCTGAAACTTGCAAACGATCTTTACGACTTGGTCCACCTTGGGGCCCATCATCTCGCGTTCCAAGTCGACTTGAAATTAGTTTTTTTTTTCTTTTAATTTTAGATTCATTTCTATTAAAAATTCTAAATAACATATATTATATACCCTAAATCTAAACTAATAAAAGCTAGGTTTTATTAATTAATAATAAAAATTAAAATCCATACAATAAATTTTTAATTTAAAAAATTAAACTAGAGTTCATAATGGATAAGATTATATATACTTTTTCAACCTTAAGTTTGAATAAAACATGAAATGAGGACATTTTCATAGGGACATTCTCAAGTGGAGAAATGTTATAAAGAAAGTCTTATACCGCACATATCCACTTAACCAATATGTGATTTGTCATTTTTTCCATTCCATTTAAACATGCACATATTTAAGTATTAAGATAGAATGTTAAAAATGATAAATCACATGTTAATTAAGTAGAAGTGTATAGTGTAAGACTTCAATATAGAATTTCCTATAAAACATGCAAAAATAGAACTCTTCAATCCAAATTTGATACAATGAATGTTGCACGCTTGACAAGCTATGTTGCCTAATTTGCCACTCTCAAGATGTGTTCGACTTTCCACCACTAATATGGAGTTGAGGATAGCTTTAGAGCTCTTCAATAAGAATGCTAAGGATAGCTCTAGAGTTACTTCAATGAGACGACAAAATCTATTAAGATGGCTTTGACAATTTTCGATGCATCATCAACCTTAGTTATCAATATTTGCATGCTCAAATATTTACAAATTTGCCTTTTTTATGTTTATTTTTTTGTTGAGACTGGATGCTAACAATGTGGTCGAATAGTCCATGGTACTATTTCGATGCAAATCTACCATGATTTGCTCATATTGTGAATTATATGGCTACAAGTGAGATACTGGTGGGTTGGAGCGCTTAAGACAAGAGGAAGTTCATGACTGAGATACGTAATTTCTATTGGGATGACCATTTTCTTTTCAAATACTGCCCTGACCAAATTTTAAGGCTTTGCATTCTTGATGAAGAGATTGTTAGCATCCTGTAATTTTGTCACTCCCAAGCTTGTGGGGTTCACTTTTCAATAAAGAAAACCACTACCAAAATTCTGTAGTGTGGATTTTATTGGTCCACCTTGTTTAAGGAAGCAAACATTTATTGTCGCTCATATGAAAAGTGTTAAAAGTTAGGAGTTATGTCCCGTCATAATATGATGCCCTTAAACCCAATTTTAGTGATTGAAATTTTTGATTGTTAGGGCATTGATTTTATGAGACCATTTCCTCCTTTTTTTATGTCAATATATTATTGTGACAGTAGATTATGTGTCAAAATGGGTAGAGGTAGCAACTTGCAAGAGCAATGATAATAATACGGTAATTAAATTTCTCAAAGAGAATGTGTTATCTTGATTTGGTAGACCACGTGCTATCATTAGTGATCAGAGTACACATTTTTACAACCATTCTTTTGAGACTTTAATGAAAAAATATGGGGCGGTATATAAAATCTCTACTGCCTACCCCCCAGACAAGTGGACAAATAGAACTTGCAAACAGAAAAATTAAGCAAATTTTAGAAAAAATGGTCAACCCAGATCACAAAGATTGGTCTTTGAGACTAGTTGATGTGCTTTAGGCCTATCGTACAACTTTCATAACTCCCTTAGGCATGTCACCTTATAGGCTTGTTTTTTAAAAGCCTTGCCACTTACCTATAGAGCTCAAGCATCGAGCTTATTGGGCCATCAAGAATTTTAATTTTGAAATGGGAGAAGCAGGTAAGCTTAGAAAATTTCAGTTAACCGATTTAAAGGAGTTGAGAAATGATTTTTGTGAGAACTCTAGAATCTATAAAGCTAAAATGAAATTGTTTCATGATAAAAATATTATGAGAAAAACGTTTAAGCCTACTGATCAAATGTTCTTATATGGTTCTAGACTTCATATGCACCAAGGAAAATTTTGGTCTAGGTGGACTGACCCTTTTGTAGTGAAAAATGTTTTTGCAAATGGGGCACTAAAAATAGAGGATCCTAAGGATGGTTGAATCTTTAAAGTAAATGGTCAACACGTTAAAGTATTAATTGATAGGCAAGTTCCTAAAATGGAAGACGTTCCACTTATGGATCTGGTCTATCAAACTTGACCACACCACCCAAGTATTATTTCTTTATTTATTTTGTTTATTTTGTTTTATTTTTGTTTTCTCTTATTTTGATGTGAACCCAAATCGACTCGTTTTGAGACCCAACAACAATATTGGAAAACCAAACCCAAGAAAGCCAATCTCAAGTCTATGGACAGAGAATCTAGACCCGTTGAGATCTAGTTTCAAGAACCTAAATTATATCAAAATCTAGACCCGTTGAAGAACCCGTTTCAAAAACCCAAATTACAAGGAGGAACGCCACAAAGGTTGTGATTTACCTTTGATAAGTTTAAAAGTTCAATCAAGAACAAGAGGAGTAAACTCAACTCACAATTAAAATTCAATAATGTTTAACCTGCTCAAATGAGGCTACAAGTGGTTTAAATAAATAATTCCTAAAAACCTTAATGAATAATGCGGCGGTACTGTAGTGTGAACAGTGCTGCGATGCAGTACTTCTAAAACCCTAGTTCAAATAAAATAATAACTTTCCAAATAAGCCCTTGGCCAAAATACAAGACATTTCCAAAAATCCTAGTTCATTATAAATAAGATGTGTGGGCTGGACATCCCCCAAACCCAATTATTCTAAATTAATTCCTATGACTAATAAAATAAGCAATTTTAATGAAATAAATAAGTCCATGGCCTTCAATAACAAAAGACCCAAGTCGTGTCTTCCATAGCGTATAAAGTGGATCAAAACTGGTTCTCCTTCCTTTAAGCCTATCATGAGTGTTGGACTCTTGTTAGTTTCATCTCAGTTAGATTGCACCAATCCTTACATTACTTCTTTGATCTTCTTGACTCTTAATCTTGTAATTGATCTTTAAGACTTGGTCCACCTTGGGGCCCATCATTCCCCCTCTCCTCAAAAGGTTTCGACCTCGAATATTCACCTAAATCAAAGGGAAAAAGATCAGTAACATTGAAAATAGCAGACACATGATACGTACCTAGAAGATCCACTATGTGACGCCCCCAAATCCCCACGTACGGACACGGGGAAATCGAGACGTCCGGATGGTGACAACACGGGTCACCACCCTATAGACGAGTGCCAAGTGTGTGCAAGCGACAAATGTGCACGAAGAAATACGCAGCGGATAGCAAAGACATATAACTAAGTACCAGAATTTTCTTAATTAAAATACAAAGCTGTTCAAAACATACATAATAAAATATTACAAATACAGACATTGTTTCAAAGCCAACTCCAAAGCATAGACTCCAAAACAAAACTCCGGCGGAGCCGCATCCTCGGGCTCAGCCTCCTCCTTCTCCTCGATTCCTGCACCAAAATCTACGGTATCAAAAATGGTACCGCAGTTAAGTAAAATCCAAACACCACTAGATAAAAAAATATTAAAACTCAAATAATATGCATGAGAGAATGCCAATGCACAAAACCCATAAAACCATATTTTTCCACGCACGCCAAAAATCCCATTTGGCCCAAAAACATGATCTTTACCAATGTCACGCCAAAAGTCCATTTGGCCCAAAACATAACCTTCCCAAATAAACCGTATGCACCATGACCTCCCCTAGGGGTCATCCGCATACCCTGGCTCCTGTGCCACACCGAGGGAATCCACCACGCGTATGACATATAAACGAGCGATGCCCAGTTCCGCGCCCTGCGCGTTCGTAACCAAGCATCCTCTAGACGAGCGATGTCCAGTTCCACGCCCCGCGCGTTCGTAGCCAAACATCCTCTAGCCCTCGCCAGCGAAGGGCCACGGAGTCGGTGCATAGAACGATACCCAGTTCCACGCCCGGCGTGTTCGTAGCCAAGCACCCCCTAGCCCCCGCTCCCGTTGTCGCTCAGTTCCACGCCCGGCGTGTTCGTAGACAAGCCTCGACTCAGGGGATGTCACTCAGTATATTACGCTCCCGAGTGACCAGAGGAGCTCCACCGAGATAATACCCCATCCCGGCTTGGGTCGTGGTACACACGCACCTGAAAATCCATTTACGCCAGCAAACATGATTTTCTCCAATTAAATAAAATGTACGTGCATGCACAATGTAAATGCAATCTCAATGCACGACACAACCAACCAACCATAAATCAACAAATCAAGCAACTCCGTCCTCAATCCATCCGACCCCCGAACTCCTCAGACTAGTCCGGAATCAACAAACCAACCAGATAAATTTATTGTAAGAGCAAAATATATTTAAATCTAAAAGTAGAGTTTGAAAAATACTTACAGCGCTATAAGGTATTTTTCGAAAGCTCGCGGCGTTGCAAACGGCGGAGGAAAAGCAACGTAACAGTGTATTTTACACTGTGGCCGTGGGTAATAAATTACCCACTTTCGAACGGGGACAAACCAAGGCACGAAATTGATAGGGAATGGCCTTGAGATATTTATGAAGCTAAAGGAAGTGAGTTTTGGCCGTGGGTGGCGGTGGAAACGGCGGTGGAAGTGCAAAAAGGGGCTGATCGGAGTTGAGCTCGTGCGAGCTGCTCCGGCAACGGATCGGGGCCGAAATTAGGTGGGTTAGGACGGCAAGAGGTAGGGGAAGAAGCTGTGAAGAGATGGTGGCCGGAGGTGGTGCGACGGCGCCGGAATCGGTGAAAAACCGTGTGGCTTGGTGGAGCTCGTGGTGGCTAACGGTGGCTCGGATGGAGGTGAAACTTGGTGGGGATGTTCACCGGTGAGAGGGGAAGAAATCTGGGTGGGTGGTGTAGGCCACGCCGCCGGCAAGCGGCGGTTCTGGGCGGAGGAAGAAATCGGCAACAGGGGAGAAAACAGGGCAGGGGCAGCAACTTCCAGGGGCTCGTGGCGGCTAACGGCTGGTCCGATGGCCCTGAAAATTGGTGGGGATGTTCTCTGGTGGGAGAGGAAGAGAATGGCGGGGGTGGTGTATGACACCTCCACCGGACGGCGGAGAAACGGGCGGTCAAAGAAGGGGCGACGGGAAGGAGAAGAGAAGGGGAAGGGGCTGCGCGCGCACGGGAAGGAGGAGGAAAAAGAAGAAGAAGAAAAGAAAGAAAGAAGAAAAGAAGAAAAGGAAAAGGAAAAGGGAAAAAGAAAAAGAGAAAAGAAAATAAATGAGGTACAATCCTCACTTCCGGGATCGAGAAACTGTTCCGCCGAAAACTATAATAAAAACATAAAACGACTAAAATAAATTAAATACCACATCAAATAAATAAATAAAAACCAATAAACTATTTTAAACACAACGTAAGGCTAATATATAATAAATAACTAGTAAAAACTAACTATTTAATTTTAAATCCAAAAACAAGCTAAAATAAATTAAACAGCAATTTTAAACTCAACAACAAATAAAATCCAATTAAAATCCGATTATTTAAAATATAAGCACTATAATATTAATTAAATCAAATTATTCATTCAGTGAAAATATACGTAAAAGCGGGTCATCACACACTAGATATGAAGTATCATTAATTTTATCAAGAATTTAGAAATGTCCATCTAAGCTACTTCTGTCATCAACAGATAAATGCATTAAATCAAACTGACTAAGTGGATTAAAGCTAAAAACAACTTCAAAAGATGAATGAAAAATAGTAGTATGCATGGTCTTATTATATGCAAAATACTCCCACAAACGTTCATGAAACACATCTAAAGTCTTTATTGTACCAAAATGACTACTCCAATTATACGTGACCTCAATGAATGGCAAACCATACTCCCAAAAGTATTCATGCACTATGCCTAAACACTTCTTTACACCAAAGTGATCACTCCAACTATATGCAAACTCAATGAATGGCACACAATACTCCCACCAATGGTCATGCAACACTTCTAAGATCCTATTTACACCAAAGTGTCCCAACAAATCACACCCATGTACACTCAAGCATAAGACTAGTAGGCTCACAAAGTCTATTATTTCTAAACAAATACCAATCTAATTTATAGAAATGAGCAAACGATGCTTTCTCACATACTCCATACACACTAGCCAAGCCATCATCATTAATATACAATTTCTTATCATATTCAAGTCTCAATAATTTTGTTTTTAAAATGATGACAAGGACATACCTTCTTGCTAAAGCATCAAACACAAAATTTTTTTTACCATGTGTGTATTGAATTACATAAGGAAAAGTCTCAATGAATTGAACCCACTTGGCATGCATTCTATCCAACTTACTTTGTTCCTTCAAGTGTATCCAGAACTCATGTTCTTCAAGGAAAGATTGGGTAGGAATTGTCACACCTGGCACAAAGTTAATGTAATGCTCCATCTCTTTAATAGGTGACAATTCACTAAACACACCGCTAGATATCATGACCTCGTATCCCTACAACAAATAAACAATAATACTAGGCAAAGGTATGTCAAGTTCGTTAGTATTAAAACTTGTCTTAGCATAAAAACTCACTTTTGTATTTGTTTCCATCTCATTTTCTGCACTATCTTTTCTCTTTTCCTTTCACTCTTTTTTTTTTAGTCTCTTTATTATTTTCACTCTCTTTTTTCTTTTCACTCCATATTTTCTTTTCACTCTCTGTTTTTTCTTAACTCTCTTCATTCTTTTCACTCTCTCATTCTCTTGAGGTTTTGGCCTCACTATTTTTTTTTTCTCAATCTCACTTTCACTCTTTTTTTTTTTATCAATCTTACTTTCTCTCTTTCTTTTTTGATCAACCTCACTTTCTTTCTTTCTTTTTTGACTAACCTCATTTTCACTCTTTCTTTTTTGATCAACCTTACTTTTCAGTTTCAGTTGGTCCTCATGGACCTGTGTTGGAGTTAAAGGAGCAAGTTTGATTGTTTTTCCATCCTTTTCAAAACTGTATATGTTTCTAAACCCATCATTAATCACTCTGCCACGGCCTCCCTAACAAAACATGACTAGCATGCATAGGGACAACATCACAAAGCACCTCATCCTGATACTTTGTAATTGAAAAAGATATTAGCACTTGCTTATTTACCCTAACCTCCCTACAATCATTCAGCCACTGCAACTTGTATGGTCTAAGGTGTTTCAAAGTAGGTAAATTCAAATTTTCAATTAAAATAGTGCTAGCAATATTAGTACAACTTCCCCCATCAATGATAATACTACATATCTTATTATTGATGTGGTATCTAGTATGAAAAAGGAAAATTCTAGTTGCAAGCACAAGTGTGCACTAATATGTGCACCAATCTAATGTGATTGGTCAAAAAGTAAATTTTATTGAAAACAGTGCTAATTTAAATTTTAAATATGAAGAAATCAGAATTGGTACGCAAATTAGCACACGACTTTACTTGTACGTAGCAAAACTCAATGAAAAATGTTCTCTTTTTACTGCTCCATATCATCCATCTTAAATTCTGTATTGGGAGCATGCCTAACAACAAGAGACTCGCCATACCTTTCATTCTTATTACACCTATTCTCAATACTAGGCTCACGTCTCCTCCTATCTCTCCCACCTTGCAGATTTCTATTAATTGTATCTCGATGATCTATCATATCTCTCACTTCCCCTAACATCATATTCAATCGCTTAAACTGTTGTTACATGACCTGCTACACAAAGGAGTTATCTACCATCCCCTTTAGTGATGAGTCACTTTTATGAGACATCGTATACACTGCACAAAAAGAATGTTAGTAGAAATGACCTCACATGCTCCCTTACGTGTTTACACTCTAATAATGGCACTCCATTCATGTTTCACTCATAATTGGCTTTTTCTCGATAATGATCTCACACTCTCTTGCCTTTTACCTCAAGAGTTTTTCCGCTTAAGTTCTTTAAGAACTTGAATTCAATAAGGTAATACAACTTTGTTTTGTTCTAACTAGTAATTAGGTCCAAGAAACAAAGTACAAGAGAAAACACGGAAGTAATAAAATGACACGAGACTCAAGGAATTTATACGATGGAAAGAGTAATTACGAAATAAGATACCAACTAAAAAGATGTATTCAGCCCCTTTAAAGATAAGACTCAATCAATAAAATAAAAATTTGGATTTTTTTTTTCAATTTTTTTTTCTTTTTC
This sequence comes from Carya cathayensis, assembly GCA_011037825.1. NCBI lineage: Eukaryota > Viridiplantae > Streptophyta > Magnoliopsida > Fagales > Juglandaceae > Carya > Carya cathayensis. The sequence goes on from QGSO01000378.1 coordinate 273,882, forward strand.
TTTTCTTTTCTCTTTTTTTCTCAACAATTCAACCACAAACATAAATATTTAATTGTGATAATCAAACAACTGAATTCAAACAAATAAAAATTGACAAAGAAATAGAAGGGAATCAATGAAACCCTAGAAATTTCAAACCCTAGATGGTGCAAATTTTGGCAGCCCTCAAACAAGGAATTTAGCCACCCTATGATGATGATTACGAAACCAAAATGATAGAGTAATTTAGCAGCCCTAGGAAAAATGAATTTCAACACTTTTTTTTTTGGGAACCCTGGAACATTGAATCCCTAGAATTTACGATGCAATAAATAAAAGATATAATTAGACCTGATTGGAAACCTTGCTCTAAATACCAAATGATGTGAACACCAATCGACTCGCTTTGAGACCCAACAATAATATTGTAAAACTAAACCCAAGAAAGCCAATCTCAAGTTTATGGACGGAGAATCTAGACCTGTTGAGATCTCATTTCAAGAACCTAGATTATATCAAAATCTAAACCCGTTGAAGAACCCGTCTCAAGAACCTCGATTACAAGGAGGAACGCCACAAAAGTTGTGATTTACCTTTAATAAGTTCAAAATTTCAATGAAAAATAAGAGGAGTAAACTCAACCCACAATTAAAATTCAATAATGTCTAACCTGCTCAAATGAGGGTACAATTGATTTAAATAAACAATTCCTAAAAATCCTAGTGAATAATGCGGTGGTACTATACCGTGAACAGTGCTGAGCTACAGTACTTCTAAAACCTTAGTTCAAAGAAAATAATAAATTTTCAAATAAACCCTTGGCCAAAATACAAGGTCTTCCCAAACACCCAAGTTCATTATAAATAAGACGTGTGGGCTGGACATCCCCAATCCCAATTATTCTAGATTAATTCCTATAACTAATAAAATAAGCCATTTTAATGAAATAAATAAGTCCATAGCCTTCAATAACAATAGACCCAAGTCGTGTCTTCCATAGCGTATCAAGTGGATCAAAACTGGTCCTCCTTCCTTTAAGCCCATCATGAGTGTTAGGCTCTTGTTAGTTTTATCGCAATTGGATTGCACCAATCCTTGTATTACTTATTTGATTTTCTTGGCTCTTAATCTTGTAATTGATCCTTAAGACTTGTTCCGCTTTGGGGCCCATCATATTTTATTTCTTCTCTTTTTAGTTGGCTGTTGTTTCTTTGTTTTTTTTTTACAAGTTAGTTTCATTTTGTCATTTCAAGTTACCATTTTTGGTGTTTAGCAAGCCACATACGTCACTCATCAGGTGTATTCTACCATTTTTAATTATTTCACATTTAATTTTAATTCTTAAACCTTGAGGACAATATTTTATTTAAGTTGTGGGTGGTGGTGCAAACTCAATATTTAAAATATTTGTTGGAACTCTGTGGCATATTTACATGTATCAATTTTTTTTGTGCATCACACTTGCATCATTTTCACATGTATACTCATTCTCATTCATAGCCATCTTCGTGAATTCACCAAACTCTCCATAATCGTTTTTTGCTGAAGTATTCACAGAACCCATAATACACTCATCCAACTTTTGTGGTAAGATGACGTTTTAACACATGTAACTAGAGAACTCTTTTACTTAAGTATTCGTGTGAGTTTTGAAGAGGATTGAGAGTCTACAAATGTAGTAAATTGTGATAAGTATTCATTAATATGTTGAATTGGGCACTTCTTTTAAGAATATCATTAGATGGTTTGTGGTAAGATGATAGATATACTTGGAATATGATGAAGGTCAACTAAGGATCAATGTTTGATCTTTTCAAGCTAACCATTTCCATCATAGTCCCCTAATAGCCAACTTTGAGCCAATAAACACATGAAACTTTTTTTTTTCATATGCCCACATCATCCATACCTCTCCACATTAGAGTATAGCCTATACATTGATTTTTCTACCCTTTTTACTTCTAAGTGTATACTAGGTGTGGAATTTTCATTTTATTTCTTTTGTATTGGGTTCTTGAATAAAAGAAAATGTCAAGGTGTGATGAGTGTGTGAAAGTGCACTCTAAATACCCTATTATTAGATTAAAATGATAAAATGTGAATAGAAATCATAGGAATTAATGTGTATTCTAGAATTGAGTTTCTATTTACATTGAGATACTCCTAAGCAGTTTTTTTTATGTCTAATTTTAGAATTTATAAAAGAGCAAGTCAAGCCCAGTCAAATTCAAAGGAGAACTTTCATGGGGTTTGAAAACAATTTGAAAGAAAAGAAAAAGAAAAAGAAATCACAAAAGGAAACCACAAGAAGTCCAAGTCCGAAATTAGCTAGGAGACAGTCTGGACATACTTTAGTTTTTGGACCATAACTTTTTATTCACATATCTGATTGAATAAGGATTTTCAAATTCAGAATCCTGAAGTGTGTATGTGTCTACCAAGATGAGTCCTAAAATTTAGGCGATTTTTTTATGCGGAAATTAAGAGGACATTAGGGTTTCTTTCCTACCCTATATAAGCATATAATTAGCACGAAATAGAGAGAGGAGGAGTCACAAGAGGCAGATCTGAAGAGAGGAGAAAATCACTTCTATGGCCACCGTTCGCTTCAGTTTTCTCTGGAAATTTTTGTTATCCAGTATATTTATGGGTAACTAAATTCTCAAGTAGGGCTAGGAATGAACTTGCACATTAGATGGTATTTTTAATTTATGTATTTAATCTTCAATTACTAAAACTCTTTTGTTTTATCATTCTCAATTCATCGTTAATGTTTTATTCTCCGAATAATCATAGAATTTATTCTATTTATGGATTCAGTCATGCTTTTTCTATTGAATGGATTGGTTCTTTGATTATGTTTGGATCAATTATTTATCTATATTGATTTAGTTTTTTGCTACAATATCGCTCTCTGAGTATATTATCGTCGTTGGATTTTTTCAATAGGGATAGTAATTTACGTATTTTAAAAGTGGTGAATGATTTTTCAAAGGGTTACATTTAATTTAATTTTGGTTTATAAATCTATACCTTCCGATTAGGAATTTGGGGAATTGAATTCCTAATTGAGTTATCCAATGAATTAAAAATAAGTAAAATACCGGATTTGTGCACGGGATTCCCGAAGCTCTACTGTTCGTCAAATTTGAGTACTTTTTTCGTTGATCACTTTGCTTCATTTTAATTTACATTTAAAATTAATTTTCGTTCTCTATTAATCATTTAATATTTTTCTTTAGTTTATTTGTTCCTTCTGCTATTCTTTTAATTTGTCTGCCTGTGGAATTGACACCCCAAAGCTGTGCTACAACTACCGCGTTATTCTTTGGGTGTAATCAAATTTTGGCGCCTTTGCCGAGGAGACAGTAGAAGAATTGTTAGATGATTTTTCTTTTCAGCAGTTTGTAAAGGCGGTAACTTCGTTCCCTCTTTTAGCTTTATGCATCTTTATTTTATTTTCTTTTTCTTTTTATAGTTTTGGTTTTTTTTTTTTTAGTGTTGCGTTTTTCTCTACCTTGCATGCACAGGTATAGAGATGCATTGGGTCGGTTTGCTTGTAGACCTTTGTTAGAGTTAGAGTCAAAGCCTAATTTTTCTAATCATTTATTTGATAATTTTTCTAATTCTGAGAAAATGAGTGAACACGAAGATCAACCCACTAGGACCCTTCAAGATTACCTCCATCCCACACACACAGCCACACCATCATGCATCATATTTTCAGCTAATACTCGTCAATTGTATTTTAAAATAGGGATGATACAATTACTCCCTACTTTTCATGGCTTAGAAAATGAAAATCCATATGTGCACATTAGGAAGTTTGAGGAAGTAGTTGCGACTTTTCATGGTCAAAATGCAACTGATAACATTGTGAGACTTAAGTTCTTTCCTTTCTCTTTGAAGGATAGAGCTAAGAGTTGGCTATACTCACTGAAACCACGATCTATTGGGTCATGGAATGAGATGACTTAGGTCTTCTTTAATAAATACTTTCCCCAACATAAGACCAATGCTTTAAAAAGGTAAATCTCCACCTTTGCACAAAAGGACAGTGAGACTTTGTATCAGTCTTGAGAGATATTTAAGGAGCTATTGAGTATGTGTCCTCACCATGGGTATGAGAATTGGCGCTTAATGAGCTATTTTTGTGAGCGACTTACACCTAGAAAGCGCCAATTTGTGGAGATGATGTGTAATGGTGAGTTCTTACAGAAGGATCCTGATGAGGCCATAGAATACCTAAATGAGCTTGCTGAAAAAGCTCACACTTGGACTGGACCTAGTGCTACTGAGAGCACAAATAAGTCACGACCTGCAGGAAACCTAAATGGTGGTGGAATTTACCATCTCAGGGAAGAGGATAACCTAAAGGCTAAGGTTGAGATGCTCACTAGGGAGCTAGAGGTGCTGAAGAATAAAGACTTAAAGCCAACACACATGGCTAATCATGCAGAATCTTTTGGACCATGTTTTGTATGTGGCGGGATAGATCACCTTGCCCAAGAGTGTCCCATGTTTGTTGAGATGAGAAGGATGTACGAGGAACAATGTAATGCCTTAGGTATGTACATGAAGCCTGTTGCACCTTTCTCTGATACCTACAATCCTGGGTGGCGTAATCACCCCAATTTTAATTGGAAATCTGAAAACCAGCAGCCTGCACAACCCCTTAGATCATATCCTGCACCTTCATTCTCTAGGAGCCCCTTAGAAGATACTTTACATGATTTTATTAAGGCACAGAGTAAAACTAATCAAAAGTTTGAATATTTGATTATGCAGGTTGTTGAAGAAAACAAAGAGATAAAGAGTCATATATCCAAGATAATGAGCTCCTTGAGTGTGAATGAGCATGGCAAGTTTCCTTCTCAAACTCAATCCGCACCCCAAGGTCAGCATATGGCACAAAAAAATTTGAAAGAGGTCAATGCCATTGTGACAAGAAGTGGTAAGTCCTTACACATCCCAACAACTGAAAAGCCAGCGGATGTTGAAGAGGAACAAAGCAATGATAGTACCGAGTTCCCCAAGGAAGCCGAGGTAATCAAGAGTCCAGTTAAAGTACCATTTCCTCAAGCTTTAAAATCTGGTATGCGAACTTTGGATTCTAGTAATGAAATCTTGGAGAACCTCAGGCAGGTAAAGATTAACCTTCCTCTTTTGCATGTTATTAAACAAGTTCCCACTTACGCAAAAGTTCTTAAAGATTTGTGTACAGTTAAGAGGAAGCACCATGTTAAGAAGACAGCATTTCTGACAGAGCAAGTTAGTGCTCTAATTGAGCAGCGAATTCCTCCTAAGTACAAGGATCCTGGTTGTCCAACGATTGCATGTACTATTGGGAATCATGAGTTTGGACAAGCCTTGCTAGATCTAGGAGCTAGTGTTAATTTGATGCCTTATTCCATTTATTTGCAGCTTGGTTTGGGTGAAATTAAGCCTACTTCTGTTGTGCTTCAGTTGGCTGATCGTTCAGTTAAGAAATCGAGAGGGATAGTTGAGGATGTTTTGATCCAAATTGACAAATTTTATTATCCTGTTGATTTCTTAATTTTGGACACTCACTCAGTTGTTGAGTCTAACTCTAAGATTCCTCTCATATTAGGTAGATATTTCCTTGCTACGGCTAATGCACTTATAAATTGTAGGAATGAGTTGATAAAGCTATCTTTTGGAAATATGACCATGGAGGTCAACAATTTTCATATTGAGAAAAGCCAACAGATGATGAGTGCCACCAAACGTACATGATTGACGCACTCGTAGACAAAGGAGTTCACAAAACTCATGATTTTGATCCCCTTGAATATTCCGTTGTTAATTCTGAGTTTGATACTATTAATGATTCATCTGATGTTATTGATACTTGTGCTATTTTTTATGAAACTCAGGATTATGGCACACGCGCTTGGCAATTGAAATTTGAGGAGTTGCCTAACAAAGGTGAAAGACATATTCCTATAAGTATGAAAGCATCAAGAGTTAAATTGAAACCTTTGCATAAATATAAAATTTATAAGGTTAAAAAAAAAGCATTTCATGGTAAAAATATTTTTAGGAAAAGGTATGAGCCTAATGACAAAGTATACTTAAATGATTTTGGACTTCACAAGCACCAAGGAAAACTTCGGTTTAGGTGGACTGACCCCTTTATAGTGAAGAATGTTTTTGTAAATGGGGGAGTAGAAATAGAAGATCCTAAGGATGGTCGGATCTTTAAAATAAATGGTCAACGCCTTAGAGTATTAATTGATAGGCAAGTTCCAAAAGTAGAAGACATTCCACTTGTGGATCCAGTCTATTAACCTTGACCACACCATCCAGGTATGCTTTTCTTTATTTATTTTGTTTTGTTTTATTTTTATTTTCTCTTATTTTCTTTCTTTTCCTTTTTGTTTGCTGTTGTTTTTTTTTGTTTTTGTTTATAGGTTAGTTTTATTCTGTCAGTTCAAGTTACCATCATTGGTGCGTAGTGAGCTACCCACGTCACTCATCAAGAGTATTTTACCATTTTTAGTTACTTCCCATTCAGTTTTGATTCTTAAACATTTAGGATAATGTTTCATTTAAATTGGGGGGTGGTGGTGCAAATTCAGTATTTAAAATGCATGTTGAAACTCTGTGGGGTGTCGATTCCAAAGTGGCGTGTATTTGTTCATCAAATTGTTGAAAAAAAAAAGAGAAGAGGGAGAAGAAGGAAAAACATTATTATTGATGATCTGACAAGTGGAGAGTACATCAAGTGAGAAGTGTGGTCTACTGAGATATTTAATAAAATTCCCTTTGTATGTACTTGGAAGTCTTTTGAATCCTTTTCATCCTTTTTTTTCATATAGCCCCGAACGCAAGCCACGTTACAACCCTTTGTGTTGACCGTTCTGATCCAAAGTAAGCTTTTGGAAAGGGTGGTGGAAGTCTCATTTGTTAGTGTTTCTATCATAAGATCAATGGTTGCTTGTTGCTTGTATATAATTGCCTAATTTCTTATAAGAGTGTGTGTACACCCATTGTCATCTCCATAGAGAAAGCCCTTACATGAAACACTATTATACCCATGAGTTATGGAGTTGAACCTTTTGCTTGAGACATTCTTGATGTTGCATGTGTCAAAGTTAGTGGTAAGATGATTATGGCTTGGAGAACACACACACACTCAGTGGATTGCTATAGGTGGAATGATTTTGTTGGGTTATTGGATTCCTTAGATTGTTTTGATATGTGAATCTGGAAAGTGTGACTTGATGGCGTTTATGTGTGATTTTCTTTGGTCTCTTTCGTAGTTTTGACATGAAAATTGTTAGGGACTAGCAATGAGTAAGTTGGGGGGTGTGATGAGTGTGCGAAAGTGTACTCTAAATACCCTATTATTAAATTAAAATGCTAAAATATGAATAGAAATCATAGGAATTAATGTGTATTCTTGGATAGAAATGACAATAATACCAAAATGGCGTGTATTTGTTCATCAAATTGTTGGATATAGTTTGGAACCCACACACACATTCTGTAAATTGCTATAAGTGGATTGCTTGTGATTGGGTTATTGGATTCCTAATACTAATTTGATATGTGAATCTAGAAAGTGTGACTTGGTGGCCTTTGTGTATAATTTTCTTTGGTCTCTTTCGTTGTTTTGGCATGAAATTGCTAAGGACCAGCAATGAGTAAGTTCCCCGGTGTGATGAGTGCACTAAAGTGCACTCTAAATACCATATTATTAAATTAAAATGCTCAAATGTGAATAGAAATAATAGAAATTAATGTATATTCTTAAATTGAGTTTCTATTTATTTTGAGATACTCCTAAATAGATTTTTATGTTTAATTTTAGAGTTTATAAAAGAATAAGTCAAAACCCAGTTAAATTCAAAATAGGACTTTCACGGGATTTGAGAGCAATTTGGATCAAGAAAAAAAATGAAAAAAAAAATCACTAGAAGAAATTGCAAGAAGTCCAAGTTTAAAATTCGGTAGGAGACAGTCTGGACATATTTTAGTATTTTAATTATAACTCTCCACTCACATATTGGATTGATGCGATTCTTGATGCATTGGAAAGCTATCTTAAGGGCTATAAATTTTTCTCAAATAAGGATTCTAAATTCAAACTTCTGAAGTACGTACATAGCTGTCAAGATGAGTCCTAAAATTTAAGCGATTTTTTAATACAGGAATCATGAAAATATTAGAGTATCTTTCCTACCCTAGATAAGTATATCATTAGCACGAAACTGAGGGGAAGAACCAGTAGCACTATGGTGAGAGGATGAACTGAAGAATGAAAAGATGAAATTAATTTTCATGGCCACCTTTTGCTTTATTTTTCTCTTGATATTTTTGTTATCCATTATATTTATGGGTAACTAAAATCTCAAGATGTGAGGTGCTACTGGAAGGTATTAAACAATGTTGCTTAGAGGGGGCTATGGCAATTTTGAAGGTCCTCTATGTTGATGGCTGTGGGTGGATTTGTGATAACATCCAGACTCAAATGGAGGGATTATCTGGGGGTCCTGCAATTGGAATTGATGTAGAGGATGAGGGTATGGCTAGGATGAAAGATGCAGCAGCCGGCTTTGTTGCAGTTGAAATTGAAATTGATATAGAGGAAGAGGGTATGGTTGGGAATAACGATGCAGTTGGAAATGATGCAGTCGGAATTGATGCAGAGGAAGAGAGTATGCCTGGGACTAAAGATGGATTACGGACAGAGGAAAATGGACCAGTCTTAGAGAAGGAGATGTGCAGGGGAAATTGGTTTGAACAAACTAAGTTGGAAAATAATGGAGAGGAACGGGTGGAGTTGTGTGATGCTATATTGAGTCCTAGAAGTTTGCTTAAAATTATTGATGAAGCTATGTAGTTTGAGTTGTTCCATTTGGCAGAAAGGGGTGAGGATGGCAAGAGAGGGGACAATGCTTTGGGGATTTCTTTTTCAGAAGCTGAGTTGGGTCAGGGGGATGTGGAGATGGCTCGAAAATGCTATGAATCTAATACGGAGTTGAATGCTTCTCGGACAAAACTAAGAGGGGCAAAAAAAAAAATAGCCTTTTGTTGCTCTTGATAGGGTGACGCGCTCAAATAAACTTTATTAATGGTGCTGAAATTTTTAGTTTGGAATATTAGGAAAATTCTTTCGTCGAAGAGTAGGCTTCAGTGGCTATTTTAGTACCTTTTTCTTATTTCTAATAAATGTGGTAGGTGGGCAAAATGGATGACACTGCCACACTTTGTGAATAATGCTACAGTTGGCGGTAAAGTTTGGTTATTTTGGGAGGACGGGTTTGTTTTTTAATTTGTTTCATGTTTCAATCAGGCACTGACAAGCTAGTTTGTTAGAGGTGTGATACGCACCTTGGTCATGGTTGTATACGCAAGCTGTTTTTAGATTCGTCAGTGAGAGTTATGGGATTATTTGCACGGTATTGACCCTGGGTTATAGCCATGGTTAGTGGTGGAGGATTTTAATATTATTCAAAGTGATGATGAAAAAGTAGGAGGGATGTTCCATGCTCCTTGCGCTAAGGCAGATTTTAATGGGTGTATTCAGAATTGCAGTATATTAGAGATTCCGTTTGAGGGCCAGAAGATGTCATGGTGCAATGGAAGGCTAGGTGGTCAGTGTATTTGGGCCAGATTAGATAGGGTACTAGTGAACACAGATTTTATTAATATTTTGGCTGATGTCCGGGTTGAGTATTTATCACGAACGTCATTAGATCATATGCCATGGTGCGTGAGGTTAGGAGCGGTGTTAGGCCTTTCAGGTTCCAACGTATGTGGGGAACTCATGAGGGCTTTTTGGAGGTAGTTCAGTCTTCATGGTGCATGTCAGTGGAGGGGTGCGCTATGGTGCGTGCTAGTAAAAAATTGAAACAGCTCAAAAAAGAATTACAAAAATGGAATATTGAGGTTTTTGGAAGAGTTGAGGTTGAACTAAAGGCCATTGAAACAAGGCTGGGACTGGGAGAGTTAGAACAGGCTGTTATCTCAAACTATTCGTAGGAGTTTGAAAAGGAGCTGCTTAGTTGTAAGCAACAACACATTCCATATTTGCATCGAGAGGAAATTATGGGCTATCAAAAGTCGCGTATTAAGTGGCTTACGGAAGGAGATTCCAACTCAGCTTTTTTTCAAGCAGCAATGAGAGTTAAAAAAAAGGAATAAGAATGTTGAATGAATTTAGAGAGTGGTCAGGTGCTTCAGTTGACTGAATCAATGCATGTGGGGGTGGTAAAACTTTTGCTGAATTGCTTACGGCTGATGCACTGGAGTGGGATGATGCTGATCTTGATTTGCTTGCGCCTGTAGTGTCTGAGATGGAGAATGTGGTTTTGGATAGCAGCCCGACTATGGAGAAGGTTCAGGCCTCACTTTGGTCCATTCCGCAGGATAGTAGTCTTGGGCCCGATGGATTTTCGACAAGTTTTGTTATTTTGGCTTGGGAAATTGTAAAGTAGGATTTACTGGATATGGCATGTGATTTCTTTGAAGGTATCCCTTTGTCTTCATTCTTTGGGGCTACTAATCTTGTTTTAATTCCAAAGGTGGAAGTGCCGGCTTCTTACTCTCAGTTTCGGCCAATAAGTTTATGTGGGGTAGTGTATAAAATTTTATAAAAAATGTTGGTGAATTGATTGGCACCAATTTTAGAAGGGATTATTTTGCCGGAACAAGCAAGCCTTTGTGTGAGGTCAAAGCATACTTGATAATATATCCATTGCTCAAGAAATGGTGAGTGGTCTGAACGGGAAAGCTAGAGGTGGGAGGTAATGATTAAAATTGATATAGCGAAAACATATGATGGAGTGAATTGGAGATTTTTTATGGAGGTATTGAAGATGTTGGGTTTTTCTGAGAAATGCCAAGCTATCATTTATAATTCTGTTTCCTCACCGATTTTTCAGTTATGCTAAATGGAAGCTTGAAGGGTTATTTCAGATCCTCCCAGAGTTTACATCAAGGCGATCCATTATCGCCTTATCTTTTTATCTTGATAGAGGAGATTTTGTCTCGGATGCTTCATCGAGAATTTGTATTGGGTAGGATAAAATTGTTTTAGCCGATGAGGGGTAGAGTTATTACACACCTTTTGTATGCCAATGACCTGTTATTATTTGTGAATGGTGGAAAAGACTCAATACGGCACACAATGCGCATATTGAAGGTGTATGAGAAGATGTCGGGACAAGAGGTGAGGCCAAATAAATCGTCTATATTTTTTTCTTCATCTTTTTCATTGTCAAGGAAGGAAGATTTGAAGAGGTTGACTGGTTTTGTGGAAGGTGCACGGCCCTGTATTTATTTAGCAGTGTCATTGTATGTGGGTCATATGTTGAATTAGTTATTTGAGCCGTTGTTGTTAAAAGTGCAAAAAAAGCTTGCGGGATGGAAAGGTAAGTTATTATCCTTTGAGGGGAAGATTATTCTCTTGAAACATGTATTAAATAGCTTGCCAATTCATTTGCTCTATGTGATGAATATTCCAAAAGGAATAGTTAAGGAGCTAAAGGGGATTTTTGCTAATTTCCCATGGGGTTCAAGTGTGGAGGAAAAAAAAACAGAGAAAATGGGTTTCATGAAAGAGGATTTGTTTGCCGGTGGAGGAAGGGGGTTTGGGAATTCAGGATCTTTCGGATGTATAAACTTCCTTGTTCATGAAGTTTGTTTGGAAGTTATTAACCGGGGGGGGGGGGGGGGGGGGTTTTTTGTGGGCTTATTTCTTTGAGGAAAAATATGTTGGTAAGTCACATCTAATGTCGGTGATATCATCAGGAAAGGAATTTTAAAGGTTTTTCCTATTGTGTTCAGTAATTTGAAATGTCTCATCTGAGGGGGGATTCTAGTTTTTGGTTTGATAATTGGTTGAGGGATGGTGTAGTGGCTGAATCAGAGGTGGTGGTGGGTGATCCGGGCTTGAGGGTCCAGGATTTACTGGAAGGAAACAGCTGGGATGTGCTTTGTGTACAACAGATAGTTAGTGTAGAAATGGTTGATAAAATTGTTAATATGCAGGTGGGGCTGCGTGAGGGGCGGGATGTCTACTTATGGAAGCAAGCGGATGATGGGGAGCTAATGTCTAAACTAGCCTAGGAGTTAGTGAGGCAGAGGGGCCCGATTTATTTGTGGAGGAAGTGGTTATGGCATAATGAAATTCCAAAAATAAAATGTCTTTTATGATATGGCGAGTTTGTCTTCATGCTTTACCAGTGGATGAAAGAATCAAGTAGCTAGGTATCCCAATGGCATCGAAGTGCAACTGTTGTGAAGCTGCTCAAATGGAAACATTAGATCATGTTCTATGTGATGGGGAAGGAGCTAGGAGGGTTTGAGATTTTTTTTTTTTTTTTTTTTGGAGTGTTTGGGATTAAAATGCTGCAGGTGAATGTTTGGTGGTTACGGGCATCCACTTGCTCTCAAGTGGGATGGATTTGTGGGGCTGCGCCGATAATTATTACATGGTCTATATAGAGGGTGAGGTGCACAGTGTGTATGGAGGGGGGATTTTTGATTGGAGACAAATTGTACAATGTGTTAAAGGCTTTTATTGTGGAGCTTTCAACCTCTTTAAGAAAACTGAAAAAACTTAATGACATGGATGTTTTGATTTTGCAGGATCTGAATTGCCCATTGATGCCAGTAATTAAAAAGGAGGTGAAGAAGATTGCTTGGACTAGGCCGGGGGTGGAACTAGTTAAGTTGAACGTTGATGGAGAGGGTGGTGTCAATAGAGATCATTAGAGATCCGGGTTTATCTGGAGAGGGTGGTGTCATTAGAGATCATCATGGGAAGGTTATTGCTGGCTTCGCTCATTGCTATGCGTATGCTACTAATAATATTGCTGAATGCCATGCTTTCCTTGATGGTTTGAAGTTGTGTAATCAACTTGGATTGAGAGATTTTGTGGTAGAGTCGGATTCAATGGTGATTGTGGGGTGGTTTCGGTCAGGTATATGCAAGTTTTGGTGTTTATGGGATTTTTGGGAAGAGACAATTCACTCATTTCTCATAATGAATGCCAGTGTACAGCATATTTATCGTGAACCAAACATATTTGCTGATTTTCTTGCAAAGGAGGGGGTGAAGGGTCGAATTTTTTATTTTTGGGGAGAGGAATTTAGAGAGAGGCGTTTTCTTGGGCTTGTACGTACTGATAAATGGGGTCTCCCATATATTAGGGGCCAATAATGTGTGGTTGTTAGTTGGGATGAACGTGGAACCTGATTTGTATTTTTTGAGTTTTAGTTTTTTTGGTGTCCTTGGTTTGATTTTATTCGATATTCCTCCGCCATAAGTGAGGGCTTCTAATAAAATTGGGGAGGGGTTCACACTTGGAAATGTGACCTTAGACTATTTTGAAAAAAAAAAAAAAACTAAATTCTCAACTAGGGTTAAGGATGAACTTGCGTATTAGATGGTATTTTTAATTTATGTATTTGACTTTCAATTACTAGAATTCTTTTGTTTTATTATTCTTAATATATAAAACATAAATTAAAAATACTCTCTAATGTACAAGTTCATCCTTAGCCTTACTTGAGAATTTAGTTACCCAAAAATATAATGAACAATAAAAATCTTCAGAGAAAAATAAAGAAAATGGCGCGCATGGAAGTGATTTTCTCTTCTCTTCAAATATGCCTCTTGTGCCTCTCCTCCTTTCTATTCCGTGCTAATGATATGCTTATATACAGTAGGAAAGAAACTCTAATGTCTTCATAATTCCGGCATAAAAAATAACTAAATTTTAGGACTAATATTGGCAGCCACATATGTACTTTAGGAGTTCGAATTTGAAAATCCTTATTAGAAACTAATTTATAGCCTTTTAAGATAGCTTTCTAATGCATTAAGAATCACATCAATCCAATATGTGAGTAGAAAGTTACGGTTAAAATACTAAAATATATCCAGGCTATCTCCTAACAAATTTCGGACTAGAACTTCTTGCACTTTCCTTTTGTGATTTTTTTTCTTGATCCAAATTGTTCTCAAACCCCATGAAAGTCCTCTTTTGAATTTAACTGGGCTTTAACTTGCTCTTTTATAAACTCTGAAATTAAACATAAAATACTGTTTAAGAGTATCCCAATGTAAATAGAAACTCAATTCAAAAATACACATTAATTTCTATGATTTTTATTCACATTTTAGCATTTTAATGCAATAATAAGGTATTTAGAGTACACTTTTGTGCACTCATCATGGCCCCAACTGGGTCACCCTAGGGAGGCTATCTCTGATCCGCCCCCACACCCCCAGTGTCACTCAAGTGGCCCTATCCAACCTACCACTTGAGGAAGTGGGAACTTCCTCGATCGCATACGATGGGACAACTACGAAGGGCAGTAACTCCCCTTTGCCACCTGGATAATGTGGGCTCCCCTCTTTGGACCCCTTAACGACTGCCATGGTCTCTCCGAGACTCGGCAAGGTAGGAACAACATGCTCAACCACCCGCCAGTGGGCTAGTAACAACAGCCACGGATGGAACGCTGCCTATAGAGGCCCCCTTGGGGGACCTTCGCACTGACATACCCTCTTCGGCGAAATCTGACTCCGTTGTAGGGTACCCTTCGGGACCTTCTCAGACTTAAGATCCCTGAAGAAGGAGACATCTCCACATTCAACTCTAAGAGTGGCTCCACCACACGAGAGACGTCATCCCGTGGCTCTGCAAGCACAACTGGTGCTGCCGGGTCAAAAATCACACATGGCTTGACAACCAAGGCTACTAAAGAAGGAGGCATAGTGGACGCACCAAGATCGGGGGACTCTCTCTCCCTGGTACGTCAAACTAACTTATCAGGAGGCACAGAGGAAGTGAGAGTTCGGGCAAGCACCACAGTCCCAGGATGTTCAGCACCTACTGCCCTTGGGGTGGGGCTCTGCAGGAACACATGGTTGTTCCTAGCCCTGCCAACCTCTGAGCAAGGCTTGCTTCCTTGATGACAGAGAGGACGAACAGATAAAGATGCCATGGGCAAAAGGAATGATGTGACTCACATGAGGGAGGAATGCGACAAGGTTATCTTCCCGAAGAAGGACTTCCAAGTAGACGAGGAGAGGGTTGCTGTGTCGCTCAATCCTAAATGATTGCAATACGATGCAGCTCGTAAGGCTTGGTTGTTGGACGCACGACCTTGTCACTGGAAACAGCACCCCACAAGGCCTTAATTGGGAACTTAGCATGGTCGATCTGACCAATCGAGAACTCTTATCCACAACCAAACATGAAAAAGAACTTATCGGTTCAGTCCAAGACCTTACGGTATCGCAACTCTAACTCTACGAGAGCACTTATCCCCCTAAAATTATAGATATCCTTGACGCCTCTCTTCACATTGTGAGTCAAGAGGAACTCACAATAAGTCAAATCAGCATGCTCCGGGTCTGACTTCAACAAAGCCAGACGCCACAGAATGTAATAGTAGATCAAGATTCGCCAGGCGTTTGGATGGAGTTGGGCGGGGGCCAACCCGAGGTAATGAAAGAATTCACAAACTGGGTAAGGGAAAGGTAGTCTTAGCCTGCATGAAAACATGCTAGGGAAGAGAGCGATGCATGATGCCAAGCCATCAGCGTCGACAGCCTCTTCGTGAGACGCCGGGAGCTCAAAGGCCACTGTATCAGGAGCGTGATAGATAGAAATCAGTGATTAGAGGAATTCGGAGGAAGATTTAGAATGCTAGAAGCGGACAGTGTAACCCGGCTCTGAGACGTCAGCCTCAAGACGACTCTGACCGTCAAAACTTGCAGATTCGGCAGACTTCCAAGAGGCCATTTGGAGGATGAGTACGCAACAAGAAATAGGAAAACAAGGAGAGGCAAGGGAAGAGCAAATGAAACAAAGTAGAGCGGCAAGAGTGTGACAAGAGTTATAGAAGGAGTGACGATTAACTCTCAATACGCTATCAAGTACAGGAGATAAAAGCGATTCAAGTCCCATGTACGCAAGATGCAGCAACGAGAGGAAGAAAATGTCTAACAGCCATCATTCCGGAAAAGATAGAACGACCGTCATCAGATACCAAGATCAAACCCCTGGGAACTACATTAAAAAAAAAAAATATTAAGGAAGGGCCACAGTCCAACATGTGAAAGGATCAAAAGACAACGTCTTCATTTCAGGCAGCAGGATAAGAGCAAAAAGTGACAACATTGGATAGAGACAAAAGGAATTCCCATCAGCCTGGCCTGATAAGAATTGGCTGGATAACTATTGGGAGGGTTTTTCTTAAGGCCTAAGGCCCAGATCGAGCATTAAAAGGGTCTCTCTCACGCCCCAAAGGGACTGAAGAGATAGGCCCAATACTCAAAGACCTAGGCCTGTCAAGCCCCTCGGCAATACGACCCAGACTCGCAACCTGCATAAGCTGAGCATGAGGTTTTGAGTCAAGAGATGGGATGCGGTTTAGGGGGCACGGGAGGCTACATCAATGAAAAGGGAAAGAAACACGCCATATGGACAGGATTGAACTCTAAAGTAGTACTAGGGGATCACACTACATTAAATGCACTCACTAGGAGATCACGCCGTATTGATTACTTCACCCAGAGGGCTACACAACATTAAAGAAAGCATGGCAGAGGGGATTCCAGGAGGGCACCCCTTCACCCAACCACATGGTATGGTAGCCTAGCCCTCGGGGCAGGGTATAAAAAGGACCCTCAAGTATCAGGGTTACCCTCTGTCGAACTCTTTTCTGTGATTACAGGCCCACAAGAATAAAGACCTGCAATACTGAGAGCCCCTCCCTTAAGCGTACCAAACACGATGTCAACAAATACGATTCACTGAGTGTAGCAAAGATCTTACAAGTGTCTAAATAAAACTTCTCTAATCTAATTTGGAAATTCGATATTTTAAATTTGAAAACACTACTCTAGGTGCTAACACCGTGGTTGGGTTGATTGGTAAAAACTTTCAGATTTTTATGAGATTCCTAAAGCTTAAAGAAATAAGAAATTCTTCTATTGAATTTCTAGTGGGTTGATACATTTTCTCCCATCCAGATTACTTTTCAAAAATGCTAAACATGTGATACATAAAACTATTTGCCATTTTCTTATAACAATTATTGCTTATTACATATAACAGAGATCGATATAACAATACGGGTGGACATCTCATGGCTCCCCTAAGCACCATGGACTCCCTACTAGTTACCGTATCATGTTACCAATTCTTTAACGGGTCTAAGTATGTATAAGGTTCTTATCAATATGACACAAAGGGTCATAATTCACCTTCATAATATTTCAATGTGTTAAACCCACTGGCATTAGAAAGAACCCATTCACAGTCCATTGGCTATTCTCCATCAACCTAGGGGGTTACCACTTCTAGTTTAATCACTCCAAAGTAGACATGGAGAGTTCCACTAGGATTTCTCTCATCCTAGCATTGAGGTCGTGTCAAAAGCCACTTTTAATCACATCCTAGCATTAAGTTATGCTATGCCATGTTTTCTTTTCAAATACATAATTTATTTGTTACACATTATTTCATGTCATACCGTGTTTAACTGTTGCACACCTTGTTATGCCATGTTGTTAATCATACTTACATATCACGTCACGTCACGTCATATTATTTATTATTTCATTTCACACCACGTGATGTTACGAGTATGAAGTTCGTCAAGAAAAATAGTATTTTGAAGTTAGTTGAGTCATTTACATTTATCACGACCCCAAGTGCTAGGATGAAGTATTATCCTAATAGAACTTCTTTATTTATTTTGGATTTTTTAAACTATTATGAACTTGAACATTACGTGAACTTGAGCTTGAGTATAAAACATGAACGTGAACTTGAATTTAATATGATCTTGAACTTGAAATATAAACTTGTAAAACATGAACTTGAACTAAACGTGGAATATATGAACTTGGCATAACATGAACATGAACGTGAAAATACAGGAATTCTAACAATCAAAATGATTTTACCAGTTGTTTCATCAAGAATAATGAACAATCAAAATAATTTCGCCCAACATATTCCGTCAAAGATATTAAGACATTCAAAATGATTACTCCATGAGTATTTTACATGAGATACTCTAACAAACAGAATGATTATATTAGAGTACCTAGTAATATTTTGACAATCAAAATAATTACGTCAAGTGCATTTAAGTATAGGTATTTTAACAATCAAATGATTATGCCAAAAGTATCATGTGAATTATAAATAGAGATACTCAGACAATCATAGTGATTACGTCATAAGTATCTCAAGCATGACTAACTGAGAAAATACTATTTTTGAAACACTCTGTACTCGAGACATAATGTGACATGAAATGAAAGGACAGATGACCTAACATAACGTAACGTGACCTGTACATGAGATGCATGATTGGACGTAATATGGAACAAATAACATTACATAACATGGCATAACATGTAATAGACAATATTACATGATATGGCATAACTGTAACAAACCGCATTACTTGGCATGACATAACGTGTAACATATAACATTACATGACATGGCATAACATGTAATAGACAATAATACGTGACAGAGTAAATTGTATAATAGATAACTGTTGCATGACAAAATACATTATGTGACAGATAAATATCTCATGACAGAATGTATTAAGTAACATACATATATGATGTAACATGGCGTATAGGTAACATAATTAAATGGACAATAGTTCCCTTACCCACGAAAATACGCAGAAACCTAATAATAAGTTATGAGCTAATTTATAGTGATTTTTGCAGTTATGGGGAAAAGCATGAAGTGAGATAAACTATAAGTATGGATTCTAAATGTTAGAAATTTTATCACTAATAACTTGGTAATGTGAAAAATGCTAATTTAGAGTAAAATTACCATTTTACTCCCTATATGTGAAAAAATGATCATTTTATCCATAATTTAAGGATTTCACATTCTAACTAAAAAAATCGCTAAAATTTACATTTTTCATAAAAATTTTGTCCTAAACTCAAATATATAACTAGAAAAATTAAAAACAATACATAACTAGGAGAAAAACACTATGGCCGAAACATTCCAAAGGCCATATCTCTTGATTTTGTTACAATTTCATCCAACTTTAAAACTTGCGCTCAAACAGAAATATTGTAACATAGATCTTCATATCCTAAGCTATAAAATATACTTAAAACCTCCAAAAAAATCTACTTCACAAAACACAAAAGTTTTTAAGCAAAAAGATTCAAGCTTTTAATCAAAACACAAACACTTAAACCTCAAGGTTTTGACTCTTTTCAAAATAAATCTCCAATAACTCCAAAAGCTCAATAACTTTCTTCTAATATGTTCATAACATATTCCTAAAAACTAACATGCTTTAAATTAACATACAAAAATCATCAAAAATCACAAAATATTACTTGAAGTGCTCGGCTCCAACACAGACAAAACATAATTTTGTTTCAACTCTTATTTGATCAAACACTTAATCCAAAGCATACCTTGATAAAAATATCAAACCAACAACATCATATGGCTTAAAAAGATGTCCTAAAGTAGATCCAAGCATCAAACTTAAAATCACGTTACTAAAAATAAACCAAAACATGAGATCTAGCCGAAATCATCAAACTTTTGACTCAACCGAGTATTCTCTTGCATAAAAATCATATCTTCACAAATCAACACTTAAAATATTCAAAACAACATCCTAATATGTAGATAAAAATTTTAGGATTATCAAATAAAAATATCAAATTCATTGAAGTAAGATTAAACCACAAAAGATCCATACTTTCATAAAATAGAAACTGTTTTACTCCTAGTTTCTAACTTTCTAGATCCAAAAAAATCTTTTCATTAAAAGCTTATAACATGCAACAAATCCTTAACAAACATTCATAAACATATTAACTACACTCCATAAAAATATCAGACCAAGATCTATCCATTAGCTTGATAAAAGAATCTAAAATGACATTTCCATGGTTAAAACAACTTTTGACCGATAAAAAAAGATGAAATCAAACAAACAAGGTGTCCACAAAAACTAGACTCAAAGAGAAATAACTTTTATGAAAGAATCATTGAGAGAAAATACTTACAAGAGTTTCAAAAACTGCAAGCAAAAATGCTCAAAAAATTGCCTGAGAGAGCTTCTAAGTTTCTCTCTAGAAAACGTGTGGGAAAAGAGATGAAATGAGAAAACAAATGGTCTGCACTCTTCTTACACAAAGTGAAGAGTGAAGTGAGGTCTTGAGTGACACTTGAGTGATGGAAGTCTTGGCCAAAACAAGGGGCAAACTGCCCATGGTATGGGCTACCTTGACGTGTTGTGTAGGTGGTTGTGATGAGGTGGCCTTTGCTTTCCCATTAAGAACGATTTGGGGGCTGTATTGAGCAGTTGGTGGTCAGTCTTGGCTGGATGGAAACTTTCTCAAGAAACTTTGCCAAGGTGGTCAAAACTCATGGGCTCAATGGGCCTTAACTGAAAGGACTTCATTTTAGAATTTAAAGAGGGTTTGGTTAGATTTTGAGATGTTATTATTCCCAAATCTAATTTTTCTGGGCCTAGTAAAATCTCCAAAGTTTAAAGGGTTTAATAATGATGTCATAACATGAATTTAAGAGATTAATAGTATATGAAAGTAATTTAATTAAATGATTAAACACAATACTAAAAACTAGAGTGTTTGGAATCAAGTTTGGGGTAACCGTTTTGGGTTTCAGTTTCCCCTAGGTTTTGGGAGTTTCAATTGGATTCTAAGTATTTAGGGTTGAAACCCTATTTGGTTTGGCACAAAATGGATGATTGGATGGAATAGTATTTTGCTTAAGTGACATTATCTCACACCTTGATTTCCTTCACATTTCCATCTCATGGTTTCTCTTGGTGACAAGTGTCCGATACTATTTATCAAGTGTGGTTAAGATCTTTTAAAGTGTCTAAATAAAATTTTCTAACCTAATTTGAAAATTCCACACTGGGATTTTGAAAACACTGCACTTGGTGCTACTATCAAGATTACCATTGACTCTAGAAAAGTGAAAAACTGACTTTGCACTGAAAGATCCTAAATAAACATTCTAACCTCATCGTGCAAATTGTTTATAAAAAATCAACTCCAAAGTGCCTCGAAATAATAAAAATGTGTTTTCGAATAGACGTTTCGTTTGAAAACTGAAAATGGGGGTTTATTGTGCCATAAAATTCTAAATATTTCTTTGAATTTAATTGTGTAGACAATATCCCATTTTTACATTTCTAATTATCTCAAATGAATAAAATTACATTTTTGGCCCCATTGTGAGTGTAAACACTAATTATGTTAACATACCAAAACCTATGCGATTGGTCGATTCGTGAAAACTTACAGAGTTTCCACAAGGTTTCTAAAGCCTATAGAAATTTCACTATTGAATTTCTAGTGGACTCTTACATTCTTCCCTCTTAAAAGAAAGATTTCATCCTCGAAATCGACGCATGTGCTAACAATCAACAAAACTAAGGAAAAGATGTTGTTCGCCAAGCCTATTGTCTATTACTGGACACATCGTCATTAGTTGGTGCTAGTGCGGGTGAGTCGATGTCCATCAGCATAACATGTTGTGGCAAGTAGTAGAACGTATTGTCATCAGAATCATATGCCATGTTGCCGAAATGTCCTCGGTCAAAGTGTTGCTCGACCTCTTTGTCTTCGATGTCTGGTATGTGACCCTCTACTATCAATTGTCTGTGGTGAGTCGATGAAATTGATGACTCTGACATCACTGGTTCAGTGTTGGGGGTTGCGGCATGCTCCTCTATTACTCTGCTGGACTCAGCTTGATCTAGTGCCATCCTTACCTTGAAATTATTTTGATCCATTCATGTGGCCAAATGAAGAGGTAGGTAATGTTTTTCATGAGGCAAAACCTTCTTCTCATAGCCTAGACCAATCTTATCTATTACTATCACATAGGTACACAAAATAGCAAGTACCCAATAAAAGGAGAATATAACACTTAAAAAAGTTACTACCTAAACTTAACAAGTTCTAGGCTAACCATCTAGGACTGAATTATTGCCTAAGCGAAGTTATCACTTTCCTTGCTTCTAAAAGAGTTATTCACCACATATATTTCTATCATTAAGATTCTGTTATTCCTAACCTTCTCTCTAATCAACAATTTGTACTGGAATCCTTCCTGGAAGTAGGTTGAGTTGTACCTAGGACTGTTCATCCGGGTTCCAACCCGGGCCCGGGTCTCAAATCAGGGCCGAAACTCGGCCCGGATTAGGGCAGGTCTAACCCGATTCGAAACCAGGATGTATCCGAATTTTGAAAAAACAGGATCTCGGATTTCGGGTTGAACCCGGGTTTTTTTTTTCTTTAATCTGTGATCAGACTACAAAATTTATTTTAGATGGGGTGGAGAACGCCTTAAAAATGGCAAGTAAAAGTCATGTTGTAGTGTAATGGATTAATGTAAGAAAAATTGAGAAGTTAAATCCTACTCTCCCCTCACCTGTAAGAACATACAAAACTAAATGTCTTACTCTAGATTTAGTGTATATGCAGACAGATTAAATGGGTAAATTTTAAACCCCCATTCCCACAAAAAAAAAAAAAAAAACCAGAGAGAAAAAAGAAAAAAATGCACCTAAAACTATAAGCTATTAGCTCAAATCAAGCTAAAAACCTATGCTACTTGCTTACTCCTTACAAGCATAAACTACCAAAAAAATAAAAGAAAGAAAAGGTCAATGCCACCACTGGCCCACAAAACCGCCGCTGTTGGCGCTTCGCACCTTCGGAGGTTCATAAGCTCATTGTAGATAGAACTTATGAGATCTTCCATTGCTCGACCTGATAATTTGGAATAAGAGAAGTAAAATGAATTCTAGATCAAAAGAATTCAAAAAACAGTATACATTCATGATTCTTAGAAATATTGTACTGCCCTATTATCTTTTGGACAACAAGCATCCCAATGTGAACTCCCTACATTTTTCTAAAATGCCCAGGTGGTCTTAAGAATAATACTTGTTCAGTAGATATAGTTAAATTCGTGACTAACAGATAGTGTAAGCTAACTCTTTTTTCTAGGTTATCTAGATGCCTTAATGATTCATCATTGTAGCCCTACAAAAAGTGACATGAAAATTCTGTGAACTAATCACGGAGACTCTGAATCAAACAATAACCAAAAAAAAAAAAAAAATTATTTATGTTTTTGTTTGTAAAAAGTTATTAAGTTTACTGGAAAGAAATATGATTTGCATATCAAGGCTATGACATTTAATCCTTGCAATGAGGATCAACAGAGTGATTCTTCAAATGTTTCTGAAGCTGAAATCTTTTTCTACCATTGTAAATACTCAATTTGAAATGCTATAACAGTTAACAAAAATATGCCAAATTCCATATTTACGTACACAATGGGCTTTTTTATTTGAAAATTGTTTTAGAAAAGTTCCACCATATTTTTTCAAATCTAACATTTATGGCTCAAGACTATGGTGTCCTTTGGCCACAACCTTAGTAGAGGAATGCAATTTATATAGTTTGGGAGGAATGCAATTTATATAGTTTGGGGGCAGGGGATGCCAATTGGTTCACAAGCCACTAGCGTTGGGAATGTTTATGATTTATAGTACAGTATATCTGCTAATAATACATCATCTAATTTAATGAAAGAATACCATATTGTAATAAACAAATATAATAAGATAAAAACAATTTCCAGTCTTAAATATGAGTTTTCATATGTTTTGGTTGTTGGTAATACTTCAACACCTTTATTTAATGTTTCCCGCAATGAGCCGCTAATTCTTGGATTTAAAACTTTTAAAATTGGGACCTAAACAGTAACTTTTTCTTATAAAAATATGAATTTAAGTTATTTCAAATTTTAATTAATGCATTAAAAATCATATAAGTAATTTATTCTGTAGAGATTATAATTTTGTTAATAAATCAGTTGTAATACTTATAATTCTTTTTGTTTTCGTTATTTAATTATTTCTTTATGAACTTGATATACAGAATAATGAGATTTGAGTATTCTTTAATAATGATTAATACTGTAATTAAATCTATATTTTAGAAAGACTAATTAATTAATTTTATCAACTTTCTAAGGAGAGAGATCAAAATGATTGATACCTTATATATTTCCACTATATGTATATGGAGTGTATACGTACCGTTGACACAAAATGTGTGGTTGCTCTACTTTCTTCTGTCCCTGACCCTGGGGGTATTAAAACTTGTGGTTCTTTACCATGTTGCCCCTCTAGCTTTCCAAATATAATTTCTAACGAACCCATGTTCGAAATCTGCAGTATCTCCAAGCTGGGGAATGAGAGCTGTAAAATTCATGGGATAAATAGTAATTAGTTAAGACATGATATCCCGTATTAATCCAACGTCATGACAGAACCAGATGTATTTCCACTAAAGTTCACAAACCATGGAATTCAAGCAATATCTGAATGCATGCAGTTTTCGTCATAGTAACAACACATCAATTTAATTCTCTCACTTAAAAGTAGTAAAGCAAAATTTTACCATTTTACAATTATATTTTTAATATTTATATATATATATATATATTAATCTTTTAGAATGTTGAATGTATATATAACTGCATGTATTATTCTATTATTGATTAGGGTGGAAAGAGTGGCATTTTTGGCACTGTAATTTTGATGAACTTGCGATGACTATTTTGACAGAAAAAGATTTGAGTCATTTGAGTAGAAACATTTGAGTAGCCAGGGTCATCCATTCCATAACTTAAGTTAGGATCTACTACCATTTCCTCAGTCACTCTAATAAGCACAGAAACAACAATTCTTTAATAGACAACAAATCTGATAGAGGATAGCAAGTAAGATTAGTACATTGAAAGTATGGCACTTATAAAAGATGCACAGAAAGGACAGTAACCAATACCTAGTTCATTCTCGAAGCATTTGACAATAAGTTATTCTGATTCTCTAAGAGAAAGAGAGGGAGACAGAGAGACATAAAGGTCTAAGATGAACCACATAAAGGTGTTAGCCAAGATCCAGAAAAGAAGACTTAAATTAAGGGTTGTCTTCAGTCATGGAAACTTGGAAAGGGTACGAGTTATAGGTGCGGTGCATGGGACCGGGGTTTACTCTACATGGGTGGGTCCAAAGGGCCCTGCCTTGGAAAGGTTCCCCGACATAAAAAAAAAAAATTATTATATATAATATATATTATATATAGCAAAAGAAAAGTTCAGATAATATATGATCACCCAAAAACATACAAAAGCACTGAAGAACTTTGCAATGTTCATGACTTCATAAACAGAAAAATGTTAGCACCGAAAACCCTAAAAAAAATGAATATTCATATGTTCTTAAACTATATTTTTTTTGTTTGAAAAGCAGATCCACGAAATAAGGCAAGAAACTGATTTTCTAAGAACATCAGAGTCATATATCAGATCTCCACGATTCAAAAAACAACCAAAAAATAAAAAATAATCTAAATATCAGAGCACATCAAGGATTCTAAGATCTACAAATAAATAAAAAAAATATAATGCAAATTATGGGATCAAATCTAAGAGTAGATCTAGAGCAAAAAAGTAAAAATAACTCAAAACCACGTCTTAGATCTAAGAGTAGATCTAAGAGTATTAGGGTTTCGGCATTCGGGGCTAGGTTTTCAGCACTAAACAGTCCAAAACTCAAACCCATGACAGAAAATATCAAAATTTCCCTCACCTGGTTGCAGAATGGGACACTGACGAAGCGAGAGAGCGAGAGAGATGGAGACAACCCATGACAGAAAACCCACTTCAATATAAAACCAAAAGACCAGAAAACAGATAACAAACCTTGGGCTCTTGAGAGGGAAGAATCAAAGATAGGGCTTCAGAGAGGTTGAGATTGAGAGAGGGACGACGCTAGGGTTTCGGAATGACTGGGAGAAACTTTCGGTGCAGAGATATGAGAGCGAGTAAGAACAGAAATAAAATCATTGAGTCTGTTTTCGGGGTAAAAAGAAAATCCGGGTACCGAGTTTTAAACCCGGGTTCCGGATTTAAAATCCGGTACTTGGACCTGGTCCACCCAGTTTTCATGATACGGATTTCGGCCCGGTTTTAATCCGGGCCGAAAACCTCATCCGGAAATCCGGTTATCCAGATTCCGGTCTGGACCGGTTAAAACTCGGTCCGGATAAACAGTCCTAGTCGTACCGATATATTCTCTGAATCTCAAACTTCAGATGACCTTGTAATTTAGTTGGAAAAATTTTAATCCATACATAACTAAATCCACTCTCTTTATTTCTTCAAGGAATCCTATCTGTTTTTCAAACATTTAAATAAAATATAAAAAATAATTCAATTTTTTAATCTAAAAATAAAAATTATATTAAAAAATTATATTCTGGCAATATTTTTTTATAATATGTTATTTAAATTTTTTTCTTTCATTTTTCAAAATTTTATAAAACATCTTTACTTAAATTATTTTATTACTATTTATAAACTATATCACTACTATTCATAGATCATCTCATATTTAGAGTAACCAAATGAGATGAGACAATAAAGCCCAGCAATTAACGAAGGAATGGGGAACAAAGTTTTAAAAACCGTTCCGTTTTGGCCGGAATTTTTCATGCTGGAATAGTGACCAACATGGGGTAGGTATCTATTCCGTTTCGGGTCAAATTCCGGCTGTTCAGACCAATTTTGATCAATTCCGACCCGATTCTGGTATTTCGGCCATAATAGTAATTTAGGTTTGAAATTAATATTAACATTGAAGGAATGACTCTTTTGTAAATAAGTTGAAAAATGAGAGACAAGATTGTACTTTTAGAATCCAAATACCCCTTTCTGTGCACTAGACTCCAAATCTCTATCAATTGCTGAGTCACTTTTTACTTTTTATTTGCTTTTTACGTTTTCCTTGTCAGGTCAAAGTTTATATATACATATATTATATATATATATATATATATGCGTGTGTGTGGGGCGGGGGTGGTTAAAAATTCACCAAACGACTAACTCATACAAAAGTTAAATTTATTATAGTTTATAAAAATTCTGCATGCAAGTAAACTTTGGGGATTTACTATAGTTTTAAAAATAAAATAAATATATTAATAAATATTTGTTTTACATATATTTTTAAGATTTATATTAAAAATATTATTAAATTTCTCAGTATGTATATTTTTAAAACTTGTATTGATGTTATTTTAAAATATAGTTTTTATATATAATTTATTTATTTATTGTCTATTTTGAAATACTATACCGAAACGTATCGATATCGAAATATTTGATTCTAGTGTCTCAATTAAAACACTTAACGAAACGGATTTCAAAACTTTGATGGATCGCTTTTTGACATGAAAATAGGGGGTAATGATGGCGGAGAAACGAGTGGAGCCACAACTCGTGTGGGGCCGCTTCAAACCAAAACACTAATAGGTTTTGGACCTTAGAACATCATTCTAACTAGTAAATTTTATTGAGTTATCATTTCATCACACGTTGAAGGCTAACAATTTCAACCTCTAACAATTTATTTTTTTCCATTTTGACAACAATCTGTCAATCCCTCTCGTGTGTCAGCAACTAAGAGCCAAGCCAAGCATTCATGGATATAGAATGAATAATTTTTAACGTCTGTCAACCCCATACCACTTAGTACGACAAACAATGGAAGAGTAACTAGTTAGTAGCTGACACGAGACAGATGGAGGACAAAACTTATATGCATTTTTAATGTGTTATATGAAGGTCTCAAAGACATTTAAAAGTTAGTATTTATATCAACAATTTTAATATTATGACAATTTTATGATAGGATGGGAATACCTGATCATGATAAAAAGATTCTTTGGATTTATATGTTTTTTATAAGAGTAATAATAGACTTACTATCTCCTACTACCCATTTACTACTATATACCGATCTCCTCTTGGAGGGATGTTAATAATGAAATGATAGAATGGTCATGGTGAAGTTGGATTTTTGTGAATATCCATCTTTTTCTTTTCTATAATTTTATTCTTTTTCTCTTCCAAGGAGTGGCAATCTGGTGGAATTCATAAAACTTGCATTGATGAAGATAATTAAGTTTGCGTGCGTATAAACGTGCGTGCATGTGTGGAGAGGGAGGAAGGAAAACAGATGACTTTCACTAGAAGAAAGTGGCCAAAAAAATAGCTGTAAACAAACCTCTAGATTCCATTGAAGAAGCTGCTAAACTTCCCCCCCATCTCTGAAAAGACAATTACTTAGATATGAAAGACTACCCCATACGCAGCAATACAAAATCTTCAGGACCCTTCTCCCTCTCTCTCAATTTCAGTCAAGCCTCCCAGCTCTTTCCATAGAGGCTTTACACTTCAAAACCAGAACAAGAAGCACAAGAATCACGACTAGACCACCAGAAGAACCACCAACTCTGTGAATCCAAGAAGGATCAGTCCTGGTAAAGCACCGTTCCAAGTAACTTGACAGGGTGATGGCCAATATCAACACCAACAGCATTAGAGGAAGCCAAGGAACAAGGCTGACGGGCTCCTCATCGAGTTCTGAATCACTAATCACGGGTCCCCTGTCGATATAGAGAGGAGAAATCACAGCTAGAAGGGCTAAGCCTATAGCCACCAGCCTCTCATATGAAGAAAGCCTGCTTGTCTTGCATGTAGCGCCAGCCTCCATTCAGGAAACAAGTCACTGATGCAGCAGGGGGGGGGGGGGTTTGGCAGGGGGGCGGCCCTTTGCCGGACAACTTAACTCTCCATCCCTACTGAGAGTTAGATTGATATATTCTCCGAAACCAGTCGCTAAGGTTAGCTTGTTTTGGGAGCTAACCTCAAGGAATTTTCCTACGCAACAACTTTAATGAAGATTCATGAAAGAGGCATCCTCTTTTCGTACTTTATCTTCCCCAAGGCAACTACACACAGATTCTTAATAAACAATTACTCCCTCCTTTGCAAGATAATGCGCTAGCAGCTTACCCGTGAAGACTTTTAAAACAATTATTCCCTCCTTTGCAAGATAATGCGCTAGCAGCTTACCCGTGAAGACACAGTTGTGTAAATATTGAATAGATGTGAACATGCTCTTGGAAAGGGATCAACTATTCTCCATTGAGAACAGTATTATGCTGTATGAATAATTATATGGAATCTGATTCTGTCTGAGCCGCATAGATGCCCCAGACAATTAACATATCCATCAATTTCTATGTACAGAAATGCACGAGGAAAAGTGGCGACACTGTTGAAGGTAGTTGCAAAACGAGATTGGATTTTGATGCAACACACCGGTTGTGCCATGAGAAATATAACGTGAAATTTTAGGGCCAGATATCTGCCTAAAATGCAAATGATTATGGCAGGAATGCTATTGCCCATAGCAACCATGATAGTTTCAAGGTGTCGATTAGACCTGCCTGATAGGGAATCAGGGATCCTAATCATTAAGCAGCCAAGACAGTTTCCTTAAGGAGTTGGTTCCCATGGATGTAGAGGTATACTTGCCAAAATTACAGAGAGATAAGTGGTCATGAGTTCTCTGCTTCGAGAAACAACCGTGGGCCTTGGTTGTGTTCTTTGTCGTCAATCCGATCACATTAAAAGACTTAAGTCTGCTACATGAACGAGGAAACAGAAATAAACATCCATTTTTACATTTACTTTGACACATGTTCAGAGTAAAGAAATCAGGAAGTCAACCAAAATCACAATCTAAGCCATGGACTTCATCCTATCAATAGCAATTGAACTAGTTCACCATAAGAAAAAGTATAATAGCTTGCATTGTCTTTTTATTTTTTATTTTTATTTTTATTGGCATCAGGTGTCGAGGAACAACGTTTCGACTAATCTTGAGGGTGTACAGACCCTTGCAAGAAGTTTTTCGCAAGTACAACTTGGATAATTCAACGAGAAAATCCTCAAATCCAATGGCTAGATTGTTTGCACCCAAGTTGAACCTTAGACCCGGGGGAGCATACCCTCAAGTCCAAGGCCTTTATCACTTGAGCCAACCTCTAGCAGCTAGCTTGCATTGTCATTCCAAATGTTTTAAATTTGGCACCAAAAAAGAGGATAGATCAACACATCTCCCAGCTTATGAAAAATAAATTACTATCAACAATGTATAGCAGAAGAATTTTGGCAGTTCAGCCAAAAGAAGACAAGGTAAAAGCCGGAAAGGTATTGTCCATTTCTCAAACGGTACAAGAATACACAGACTGCATATGAAAACTAAGAATGCAGAAAAATGTAGAGAGTAAACTATGCAAAATTAACAGAAAGGTCTAATTGGCACCACCGCTGCTCTTTGACCTGTTTCCGTGAAGCCTTCTCATCCATTTCTTCTGTGATGTAGTAATATTAGTAAACTTATCAAGAGATACAGGAGATTCTTCAGGTGTTCCCGTAGCTGGAAGTTCCGCAGGAAGCGCAGCAGCAGTGCTGGTAAAGGCATTCAGAACCAGAAATGCTAGTATGGGAGAAAAATCAAGAGTTCCTCCAAGTGGTGGGATAATTCCACGGAATATGTTCAAGTAAGGGTCACATAAAGTGCTGGATGGAAACATGACATCAATTATAAAGATATATACAGAATCATTGTGGAAAATTCAACACAATAAGCTAAAGCCGAGTAAATCTCCATTTTTTCTGTCCATTTCCTTTTTCCATACATGGAAATAAGTGGTTCGTTGGGTCCAAGATAAATTAGATATGGAGGATGCTCTCACCTGAGGGGACTAACAATGGCAGGAGGAGTGTTCGGAAACCAGGTCAAAACAAGCCTGACAATCAAAAGCGTGTTATAAATGTTCAAGAAATTTAGGATACCATTAGCCACCACAATTCCTGCCACTGAATCTCCGGGTAAAACGGCAGCAAAATTGTGATTGTACAGAGAATTCACATTCCTGTAGTTCCTGCAGTTAATCTGAAGTAGAGTTCAATGGAGCACTTCCACCAATCAAATAAATAAGCAAATTATTTCTCAAAATCAGATTAAACATCAACTTGAAGCTGTCTAACGAAGAAAGTCGGAATGGCTCCTTGATGAACAACAGTATAAATCTCTACGATGGACTACTTCCAATCACATATTCTTCTGCATAAAGTCCTCTCAAAGCATGTTGAGAGAGAGAGAGAGAGAGAGAGGGGGGGGGGGGTGTTTACCTGTGGGCAGAAGGCTTGAAATTGAGAAGACAACGATAGCACCTTGTTGAGAAGTGGATTTTGAGAAGCGAATAAGAGAAGAAATCTGAAACACTTATCAGCAGTTGACATAACTGAGCAGCGAAGGTCCCGAAGAAGAACGCTTGGACGAACAAAATGGCTACTCGGCTTGTAGCTGGAGTTGGGGCCGGAGTTGGATGGTCTCAGAAATGGCGTTTGAGTAGTGAATGCCCACCAGGATAAAATTACACGGTTCGGCACCGACTTTGTCTCTATACACATCGTGTTCTCAGCGGACGAATCGTTCTTCAGGGCCATTTTCTCGCGACTCCACGGTTGTTGAGCGAAGTAGCAGGCTGAGAAGAAAGATAACGCACGCATCCAAATCAGGACGGGAAAGAGATGATATGGTCCCCAAGCATGTCTCCATACGACGACGTTTTTGTACGGGTGAATACAGCATGGCACTCGCTGCTAATTTGACCACAAGCCAGTTGACTAGCTGCCAAAGAAGAAAATGTGTGGATGTAGATATACATAATTCATCGTCATCTCTCTCCCCGTGTCTCTCGCTCGCGCGCTCGTTCAATGGCGACCAATCTACTACGGCTGTCTCTTTTGCCTCACCCAAAACTCTTTTACAGCTACAGCTGCAGATCAAGCCCCATTGCTCGCTGTTATGGCTTCGACTCTCTTGTTCCAAGAGAACGCAGACGTAACCTTCTCCTACCAAAAAGACGCCGACGCTCGGCTCCTGACGTTGTTCTCTCCAACTCCCTCGAAATCGAGCCTCTAACACAAGGCGAAGAACAAAACTGCAATGAATCGACGTCTGTTCTTCTTGACGTCTCCGGAATGATGTGTGGGAGTTGTGTGTCCCGTGTCAAATCGGTCCTCTCCGCCGACGACAGAGTCGAATCGGTAGTGGTCAACATGTTGACCGAGACCGCGGCTGTCAAATTGAAGCCAAAGACCGATTATCCGGCGAATGTTGCGGAGAGTTTGGCTGGGAGGCTGACGGAGCGTGGGTTTCCGACGAAGCGGAGGGTTTCGGGGATGGGAGTGGCGGAGAATGTGAAGAATTGGAAGGAAATGGCTAAGAAGAAGGAGGAATTGCTAGCAAATAATCGGAATCGCGTTGCTTTCGCGTGGACTTTGGTTGCCTTGTGTTGCGGATCGCACGCTTCGCATATCTTGCACTCTCTTGGCATTCACGTTGCTCATGGTATTCCTTCATCATATTGGAACTGGAAAACAGTGCTTTGATGTCCAACTTTGATTTATTGTTGTAGTTTTCAGGATCTTTCTGGGAAGTACTTCATAATTCCTATCTAAAGGGCGCTTTGGCTTTTGGGGCTCTGTTGGGACCTGGAAGAGGTCTGTAATGGTTTCTCTTTCCTCTTGTTTGTACTACTAATTTTTTCAAGTACTCCATTTTTTGTGGGCTTTAATGTACTATAAGTCAAAAATATTAATTCAATTATCGTGTTTAGGAATAAATATTCTATTTTATTCTCTAATACATTCCTTTTAATTGGAATTTTCGAAATTCTCAATTTTTATTTTTTTATTATTTAACAATGTGTTGCAGACTTGATTTTTGATGGCCTGATGGCATTCAAGAAGGGTTCCCCAAATATGAACTCGCTGGTGGGATTTGGGTCCATAGCTGCATTTGTGATCAGCGCGGTGAGACCCTTTCCTATAGCCGACATTTAGTTTTCCATTGCATTCCGGGATGCTCCTTTTTTATTTTTGTTGCAAGTTAAAGAATCTTGAATTCCTTCCCTTTTATAGGTCTCACTTCTTAATCCTGGGCTTGAATGGGATGCATCATTCTTTGAGGAACCGGTGAGTTGCTTTACGTTCATTCTTTGCAGTGTTTTACATGATCTTAGAAGAAACTTTTTAAATTTGAGATTGAGAAACCTGCAACACAACTTGGTTGTTATAAGTTATAACCACCCTTCCCATCATTACATCTGAAAGCTAGAAGGTTGAACTTTATGGTTTGGTAGATAACACACTCATGGAAGGCCCCCGTGTTTTAGTATGCAGGTCATGCTTCTTGGTTTTGTGCTCCTTGGACGTTCTCTGGAAGAGAAGGCAAGAATCAGGGCATCAAGTGATATGAATGAACTTTTAGTAAGTTAGAATGTGGTTCATGTCTCTAATTTCAACAGATGAACATTTTGCTGGTCTCTTCTTGTGAAATTTGGCTTCATTTCTATTTCTATAACTTGTGTGTCTTCTTCTGCAAAATTATGTTTGGACAGTTGTAAATTTTATTTTGATCTCATTACATTCACTATAATTTTTTTACATTTTTTAATCCATATAGAATTACATTTTTTAGTAATTCTATGTTTGAAATGTTTTAACACGTATTTTGAACATGAGACATGATTTCTTTTTCTTTTTCTATTTTAAAAAGAAAAGACAAATCCAGTGCATTTTGATGGAAACTTCATTTTATATTAAAAAATAAAGCCATACAGTCAATTAAAATTTTTATTTTTAATATTGTGTAATACTGTGTTGTTAAACAAATATGGTACCATGATTTACTTAATTAAATTCACCACTTTTCAGAGCTCACACTTCTCTTGTTCTTTAAGTTTGGTTACACAGATGAGATGAGATGAGATGAGATGAGATGAGATGTTTTAAATAGTAATGAATAAAATATTGTTATAATATAATTTTGTAATATTAATTTTGTATTGGAATTTGAAAAAGTGAAATTATTTATTATATTTTGTATGGGGATTTGAAAAAGTTGTATGAGGATTTGAAAAAGGTGTAATGATGAGTTGAGATGAGATGAGATGAGTTTTTTGGTTTTGTGTAAACAAACAGGGCATAGACTCTCTTTGGACACAGTTGGTGACTAGAAAAAGTCATTGGTGCATTTGTGTTTATTGCATGAGCAGATAATTTTGCGTGTCAACAAGAAATGGAGATATGCACGATGCGCTTTACCATATACTTGGTATCTCTCAGGGGATGAAATAATCAACACTTGTTTGATCTAGTTTTCTGGGTGTTTCTGCAGTCACTGATATCCACGCAGTCACGGCTTGTGATTATGCCCTCTGAAAGTGATTCATACAGTGATAGCATACTTAGCTCTGATGCGATATGTGTTGAGGTCCCAACTGATGACATCCGAGTCGGAGATTCTGTGTTGGTTTTGCCTGGAGAGACTATTCCTATAGATGTAAGTGTTAAGGTTGTTATGGAGTTCCATAATTTATAGTCAGTCATTGTAAGAAATCACGTCTTCGATACCTTTTAGCATGATACCAACTCTTATTATCAATTGGATAATTGCTTGTTTGATCAAATGTTCTCATACTGCTTCAACCCATCAGGAATATGGCCAATTACAACATCTTCAATCAATATAAACACAATAATATGTTTTTGCTTGAAACAAAAGTGCTGTTGATTTGTTGCAATAGTATCTCTTTCATTTTCTTTTTAGTTTGCTGAGCCTCTTCCCAATATATATTGACCCAGCACACAGAGAAGTGGTGTTGTGTAATATCAAGTCTAATGCAGGATCTTTTGGATTTAAGCAGTATGTAGGTTTCTTGATGTGATCTTGGTTGGAGGCATTTATTGTTAAGTAGGTGTTAAAAAAGGGTTCTGACGACTTTTGGTGCTTGTTGAGACAAGAATAGAATGGAGAAGAAGGAATAGACTAGGCAATCAGACCTTGAAAGCTCAAAAACAAACTACAGGAAATTATCAAAACAACATTTCAGAATCTGAAACAGATTATCTAAAGGCCCTTATATTGGCTTTTGCCAAAACCTATTCAAGAAAAAATAGGATTCCTTATTATTATTTAAAAAAAAAAAACCTAAATTAAGTAAAAAGTATAAGAATGAAATAGGAAAAGTTCAAAAAATAAAAATAAAAATAAAAATAAAAAATAAAAAATAAATAAAATAAATAAGACATTTTGGTCTCTGGTAATCTCATTCCAACAAATCCAAAAATTACTAGAGTATCCACAGTTAAGAAAAACTTGTTTAAATTTGAACCAATGTGCTTTCTTACGTGATAAGCATAAATGCAAGACCCAAACTAAATAGGTCAAGAGTTTGTATGATTGCATCTAAACGCCACAGCTGTAGTCCAAAATTTCAAATAACTTTGGTTTTCAAGTTTTGTCTACCAGAGCTTCTTGCTCATGCATCACACATGTAATACATGCATTTGCACACACACTCCAAAACTGGATTTTTGCATATGGATTGAGAGTTAAAATTAAAATTGCTGGAGCAGGGAAGAGTTCTTTCAGGAAGAAGTGTTGTTGATGAATCCATGCTTACAGGAGAATCACTTCCTGTGTACAAGGAAAAAGGCCTCACGGTCTCTGCTGGGACAATAAATTGGGTATGATTAAGTTTTGACTTGAGAATTTTGTTAATGTCTGTATTTTGTTTATCTTTGAGACATTGGTGGGGTATGGATAGAACTGCTCATTTTTCTTGGAGGTTAACGTATGCTTGATTAGCATGTTTCTCCTTGTAAAATCAAGCTTTAGATCATATAGTCAAGTTAATTCTTGGGAATTTCAAATTTATGTGGCTTTTGACAATCCAATTTCTCTTAATATTATTAGAAGGGCTATTATTTATTTCAGGATGGTCCTTTGAGGATTGAAGCCTCTTCCACAGGCACCAACTCAACGATATCCAAGATTTTTCGCATGGTTAGTAAACTGGATTTCCTCTCTCTCTCTCTCTCTCTCTTCCCCTAATTGTGTATGTGTGCACGCTCTTGCTTGCATGTGTTCCTTATTCCACATCTTCAAAATACCTCTAAGTTTTAAAGAGGACAGCATCACTGCTCAAGCAACCTCTGAACATGTATTGCAAATGTTATCGATGGCTAAGTAGAGCAAGTGATTAAACATTAGGAACTGACCCTAGCACTGCTTTTCCTTCATCACTTTGTTAGTGATTCACATAAGGCTTGAAACTCATTACGGTTGCATGAACATATCAATTAGCCTAGTCAGGTTGGATTAACAGTTACCATAAAAGCCCATCACATGTTTGATGCTATATAGGAAATTTTAGTCCTTATTCTATATGGGCAGATTTTTTTTTCAAATAAAGCTATATGTTTTTATCGTCAGGTTGAGGATGCTCAAGGTCGTGAAGCACCTATACAAAGGCTTGCAGATTTGATAGCTGGGCCTTTTGTATATAGTGTAATGACTCTTTCAGCTGCCACGTTTGCATTTTGGTATGTGTTTGTTTCTTTAATTGCTTTTCCATGTGATTGAACCATACCACTTAGAAGTGCTCTAAGGTTGATGGAAGGTTAAATAGGACTTGGATTGAGTTTTTAAGAAAGGTTCAAATTGTTGGATTCGTATTAACATTAATCAATTTAACTCCACATTGAAACTTCTGACTCTTCTATATGTTTTGTTAACTTTTATTTGTTTCTTACACCTTGTTGTATTCATGTTAAGGTATTTTATTGGGACACGCGTTTTTCCAGATGTTTTGCTGAATGACATTGCTGGGCCAGAAGGAGATCCTCTGCTTTTGAGCTTGAAACTTTCTGTCGATGTACTGGTGAGTAATTGTAAACTTATATGCCATTGACTAGCTGTATCATTAATTTTAAACTATTTTGGGATTCAGTTCATCTACATGGATGCCACCCATTTTAACACAGCCACACACGTTACTGACATGGCATTAAAAAAAATTAAAAAATGAAGGTGAAAGAAATAAAGAGAGCCAACACAGAAGAAGACCATTTCAACTCGATTTTATCTCAGGCATGGATAGAACAAAAAAGAACCATCTCTCCTCGTACATTCAGCGCAATTTTCATCTCATTCTTCTACTTGGTTCTATTATTTTTGTTGTTGTTGTTTTCACTATCCATTGTGTCTGATTTGCATGACCCATTATCTTGATTTGGAAACACATGGGTGTCGGTGTTTTCTCAATGGGAACTACCACTGATGTCTGAAGCTGAACGGTTCACGTTCAATATGAACGGTGTCCGCTACTCCGGCTTTTTGAGGAATAAGTGCTATAAAAGTTGCATTGAGGCTTTTTTCAAACCTTCATTTTACATGGAACTCTTGCAAACCCCACATTATGTCCTCTTTGACTGCTTTCCAACAAACTTGGAAGAATGCCATAGTGAAGCCATTGGGATCTGCTGCTTTGTCCCAAGCCATATTTTTAATCACTTTGCAAACCTTGTCTTCATCAAAAGGCCTCTCAAGCCACCCTGTTTCCTGGTGATCAATTGTCTCTAATACGAACACTTCTAATTTCAGTCATTTCCATGTACTGTTCTGAGAGTCAGTGCTTATAATGTTGTACAATATGATACTTTGTATCAGATTGATCTGAGGAAATAATACCATCACCATCATCTCACTTGCATTGTTCCTCCTATGTGAATTAGCCACTCAATGGAAGAAGTCTTCATTTATCCCCCCTCCCTCAACCATAAAGCCCTTTGATTTCTGTCTCCAAAGATCTCCTTCATTAATGTTTCATTTTCAAGTTTTAAGCCTTATTATGCATTATTTAACTTGTAAACAGTTCCCCCGATGCTCCCTTAACAACAAACATAGTTAGTTTCTCCATTTAAACATCCTCAAGCAAGTTGTCATGTAGGAATATTTTTAACATCCAACCAAAACAATGGCCAGTCAAGATTAGGAACAAGAGAAATCAACAGTGGAACAGAGGAGATTGTGGTAACCAAGCAGTCTACTAACACTCAATGCCATAGGTCTATATTTAAATCTTTGCTATCAATTGTTCTTTCAAACATTCTACGGCCATAAAGTTTAAACTTCAATGTATGTGCCCATGTACATCCAACAGTTTGTGTAGTAGGAGATAATGGAGCAAGGATAGTGGGAGAAATCAATGCTTAAATTGTCACTTTTCTTTACCACTGGATGGCAGTCCACCTTTGTCTTCCCAATTCTAGTATTTAGGAGAACCCTAGGTGTTGACTCAAGTGGTAAGGGCCTTGTTGTTGGTGCCATGCTTCCTCCAAGTCTAAGGTTTGAACCTTTGAGTGGAACAATTTCTTGGGGCCACATCCTATTGGTGAATAGCCGATGATATACCTGATCTGTGTGATGGGGACGCGCTACACATGTTTAGGGTTTAACCAAGTTAAAGGCATGTTGTGTTTGTATGGTGTCCAAGATTCCTCATAAAAGAAGTATTCAGGAGTTCTTTTTTAACCCTTTTCTCCCTCTCATTGGGTGTATTTGAAATATACTCCCATTGTACTTATAATGTCTATGCTTCTTTTTCTTGATCGTTAATTAAACTTGTCTGAATTACCGAAAAAAAAAAGATAGTTATATAAAATTGTTATTGATTCTAATACTTATCAAAAGAGAAAAAGGGTTATCTATGCTGATATACAAATTATTCAAGATAGTGCTAACAAGAAAAGAGCTGCTTCAGTCACTGATTTAACAGTTAAAGAATATACTGGAGGCTGAGAACTTTGAATCAATGTTTTGAATACCGTACCGGATGGCGTACCGGTCAAGGCACTGGAATGAAATATTTCGGTATCGGTACCGTTTCGTATACTGTTTCGGGATAGTCGATAAATGAATAAATTATATATATATAAATATATATAAAAATTATATTTCAAAATAATAGTATATATATGAAGAAATTATACATGAATATATATATATAAATTATAAATAGTTTGACCTGAATTGGGGGTCAAAAAATAAGCTTATAATATGAAGAAATGGAAAAAAAAAAAAATAGAGGCCGAAAACCGGTCGGTATGCAGGCCGGTACGAAACAGCCCCAATATCTGTACCGGCCACTGGGCCGGTACGGTACAATTTTCAAAACAATGCTTTGAATACAATTCATCATACGAGGTGCAAGCCATTAATGCCTTAAGACTGATCCACTTTATCTTGTCATTGTTTATATTGTTGCTATTGGCAGCAATTCGTTCATAACTTTTATGTATAGAGGGAAGTCATTTATGTTGTTGATTCTATATGTCAAATGAGAAACTTTACACCGAAGATTTAAAAGAAATGTCTTTTTTTTTTTTTTGATAGGTAATAGAAAATATTATTGATGAAAAGAAAAAAGCATAAGCCATGTACACCGGAAGTTTACGAAAGAAAACCTAATTACAAACTAGCTATGCTGAATTAAAGACAAGAAATCATGAACGTTATCCCCATTTAATACAATGGCAGAAAACCAAGACAAAAGAGTGTGTAGAAAAAAATTCTTCAGCTCCTCTCTTGTTCGTTCCTTATCCTCAAAGCAGCGTGTGTTCCTTTCTACCGAAAGGCACC
The DNA here is from genome assembly GCA_011037825.1 of Carya cathayensis. NCBI lineage: Eukaryota > Viridiplantae > Streptophyta > Magnoliopsida > Fagales > Juglandaceae > Carya > Carya cathayensis. The sequence goes on from QGSO01000378.1 coordinate 313,401, forward strand.
ACATGATACTTAGCGGAATCATCTTTCACGCCTCAACCACTTGATGACAGCCATGTAATTTCCTCCAACAACCCATAAGATCCACAACCCTCAAGGGCATCACCCAAGGAACATCAATTCTTTGAAAAATCTCATCCCACAGCCCCTTTGCCACCTCACAATGCAATAGCAGGTGGTCCACAGATTCTCCATTCTTTTTACACATATAGCACCAATCTATCATGACACAACCCCTCTTCCTCAAGTTGTCCGTCGTCAAGATCTTCCCAAGAGCAGCAATCCAAACGAAAAAAGCAACTTTGGAGGGCACCCGTGACCGCCATATATTTTTCCAAGGAAACGATATATGGTCTTGTGTTATCAAGATATTGTAAAACGCCTTAACCGTGCATTTCTTGTTATTAGACCTCCACTTCAATCTATCCCCCTGTGTCATTGGCCTTCCCTTAGAGTATAGTAAACTAAAAAAATCTGATACACAAGGAAGTTCCCAATCATGGAAATTCCTATTAAAGAGAATATTCCAATGAGTAGAGCCATGCGAGAAGATACGCATATCCGCCACAGAAGCCTCCCTATTTGCTGCAATACTATAAAGAGCCAGAAATGCCCTTTTCAAGGCCTGGTCTCCGCACCACACATCCCGCCAAAAGTTGATACGATTGCCCACACATCCCACACCATACCCCCCCTCACTTCATTAGAGCACCATCCACCCCAAGTCGTCCCATATCTAACATCGATGATTGTCTTCCACAATGATCCCCCTTCCGAATGATATCTCCACAACCATTTCCCCAACAGCGCCTTATTAAAAGTTCTCAAATGGAATTTCTTCTCCTCCCCGATACCCCCCCATAAGAATGCCTTAAAAAGTTTCTCGATCCTATTCACCACCCCCACCGGCATAGGAAATAGTGATAGAAAATAAGTGGGAAGATTAGTGAGGGTACTCTTAATAAGAGTGAGACGGCCTCCTTTCGATAAATACATCCTTTTCCATCCAGCCAACCTTTTCTCAATCTTCTCCACTACCCCATCCCAAATAGCTCTAGCCTTGAAAGTTGCACCCAACGGTAGGTCCAAATATTTCATTGGCAAAGCGAACACCTTGCAATCCAACATGCTTGCTAAACTGAGCATATTTAAGACTGCTCTCACTGGAACCATCTCCGACTTCCCAAGATTAACCTTGAGTCCCGAGACTGCTTCAAAGCAACGTAACAGTGCTCGTAGAGTTTGGATCTGACTAATATCCGCATCACAGAAGAGAAGGGTATCGTCTGCAAATAAAAGGTGAGAAATAATAATAGATTCACCCGAGCCATTGCCCACCTGATAACCCGACAAGAGATTCCCATCCACGGCCGCCTTTACCATCTGACTAAGAGCCTCCATAACTATAATAAACAAAAGCGGAGATAATGGATCTCCTTGTCGCAGACCCCGAGAACTATTAAAGAAACCAACCGGGGTACCGTTAACGAGCACTGAGAACCTTGCTGTAGAAATACAATGACTCATCCAAGATATCCACCTCGCCCCAAACCCACACCTTCGCATTAGACTCCGTTTGGTTGCAAATTCCTCTCAACTCATTTCATCTCATCATTACACATTTTTCAAATTCCAATACATTTTTTCAAATTTCTATATAAAATATAATAAAAAATTTAACTTTTTCAAATCCCAATACACTCATAATATTTAAAATTAATATTTTAACAATATTTTATTCAACTCAACTCAACTCAACCCAACATCCAAACCCAACCAAGTATAATAAGAAATCCCAATTCACATGATCATAAGCCTTTTCCATGTCTAACTTGCAAAGAATACCTGGAACTCCCTCCCTCAACCTGTGATCCAAGCATTCATTAGCAATAAGCACTGAGTCGAGAATCTGTCTCCCTCGAATAAAAGCGTTTTGTGGCTTGGAAATAATCTGTTCCATCACGGGGCTTAAACGGTTGGCCAACACCTTCGAAATTATTTTGTAAATGCCACTAACCAGGCTTATAGGCCGAAAATCCTCTATATGCGATGCCCCATGTTTCTTAGGAATAAGAGCAATAAAAGTCGCATTAAGAGATCTTTCAAACTTTTGAAAAGAGTGAAATTCACTGAATACCTGCATTACATCACCTTTCACTATGTTCCAACAAGTTTGGAAGAAACCCATAGAAAAACCATCTGGTCCCGGCGCTTTATCCTTTGCCATCCCAGAAATGACTTGTAAACCTCATCTTCTTCAAAGGGTCTCTCCAACCCATTCGCACTCTGAGTATCAATGGACTCAAAACGCAGACCATCAAGCTTCGGCCTCCAATCAAACGGTTCGGTAAGAAGGGACTCATAGAAAAGCACAATATGGTTCTCTATATCAGTGGTAGAGGATAGCACCTCGGAGCCTAAGTATAAAGCCTCAATGGCATTACTCCGCCTATGAGAGTTTGCCACTTTATGAAAATACTTAGTGCACCGATCGCCTTCCTTCAACCAAGTGCCTGGATTTTTGGCGCCATGAGGTCTCCTCCGCCAACAAAACTCTCTCCAAAGTTTGCGTGATCGTGGACTTCTCAATAACTCCTCCTCAGAGATGTCTCCCTGTAATTCCTGTCCCTCTATTTCCTGCAATTCCTCCAGGAGGACTAGCTTCTGATTGTCAGTGTGGCCAAAAACTTCCGAGTTCCACTTTTTCAAGTCTTATTTCAAAGCCTTTAATTTACCTGCAAGAATGAAACTTGGTGTGCCAAAAATCTGATACGACGACCACCAAGCACTTACCAACTCTACAAAACCATCCGCTTTAAGCCACATATTTTCAAATTTGAAATGCCTCGGCATATCCCCACAGTCTAAGAGAATAGGAAAATGGTCAGAACTACTCGAAGTAGCCGTTTCTGACAGACACCAAGAAACCAACCGGGGTACCGTTAACGAGCACTGAGAACCTTGCTGTACAAATACAATGACTCATCCAAGATATCCACCTCGCCCCAAACCCACACCTTCGCATTAGACTCCGTTTGGTTGCAAATTCCTCTCAACTCATTTCATCTCATCATTACACATTTTTCAAATTCCAATACATTTTTTCAAATTTCTATATAAAATATAATAAAAAATTTAACTTTTTCAAATCCCAATACACTCATAATATTTAAAATTAATATTTTAACAATATTTTATTCAACTCAACTCAACTCAACCCAACATCCAAACCCAACCAAGTATAATAAGAAATCCCAATTCACATGATCATAAGCCTTTTCCATGTCTAACTTGCAAAGAATACCTGGAACTCCCTCCCTCAACCTGTGATCCAAGCATTCATTAGCAATAAGCACTGAGTCGAGAATCTGTCTCCCTCGAATAAAAGCGTTTTGTGGCTTGGAAATAATCTGTTCCATCACGGGGCTTAAACGGTTGGCCAACACCTTCGAAATTATTTTGTAAATGCCACTAACCAGGCTTATAGGCCGAAAATCCTCTATATGCGATGCCCCATGTTTCTTAGGAATAAGAGCAATAAAAGTCGCATTAAGAGATCTTTCAAACTTTTGAAAAGAGTGAAATTCACTGAATACCTGCATTACATCACCTTTCACTATGTTCCAACAAGTTTGGAAGAAACCCATAGAAAAACCATCTGGTCCCGGCGCTTTATCCTTTGCCATCCCAGAAATGACTTGTAAACCTCATCTTCTTCAAAGGGTCTCTCCAACCCATTCGCACTCTGAGTATCAATGGACTCAAAACGCAGACCATCAAGCTTCGGCCTCCAATCAAACGGTTCGGTAAGAAGGGACTCATAGAAAAGCACAATATGGTTCTCTATATCAGTGGTAGAGGATAGCACCTCGGAGCCTAAGTATAAAGCCTCAATGGCATTACTCCGCCTATGAGAGTTTGCCACTTTATGAAAATACTTAGTGCACCGATCGCCTTCCTTCAACCAAAGTGCTCTGGATTTTTGGCGCCATGAGGTCTCCTCTGCCAACAAAACTCTCTCCAAGTTTGCTGTGATCGTGACTTTTCTCAATAACTCCTCCTCAGAGATGTCTCCCTGTAATTCCTGTCCCTCTATTTCCTGCAATTCCTCCAGGAGGACTAGCTTCTGATTGTCAGTGTGGCCAAAAACTTCCGAGTTCCACTTTTTCAAGTCTTATTTCAAAGCCTTTAATTTACCTGCAAGAATGAAACTTGGTGTGCCAAAAATCTGATACGACGACCACCAAGCACTTACCAACTCTACAAAACCATCCGCTTTAAGCCACATATTTTCAAATTTGAAATGCCATCGGCTACTATGAATACCCTCACAGTCTAAGAGAATAGGAAAATGGTCAGAACTAACTCGAAGTAGCCGTTTCTGACAGACACCCGGAAAATGAGCTTCCCACTCAGGAGAGACAAGAAACCTGTCCAATCTCGACCAAGCCCTACCATTTGACCAAGTATACTCTCCCCCTACCAAGGGAAGATCCATGAGGTTCAAATCAAACATAAACTCTAAAAACTCCTCCATGGCCACATAGTTTCTGTACTGCCCCGATCGCTCGCTCTGAAAGCGAGTAATGTTAAAATCACCCCCCATAAACCACGGCACGTCCCATAGGGAATAAATTCCCGCCAACTCCTCCCATAACCTTTTCCTATCCCTATCCACATTCGGCCCGTATGTACCTATAAAAGCCCATTCCCAACCATCTTCCACATTTTTAAACATAGTTGCTACGGAATAATTTCCAATACACTCTTCTACCACCTCCACCACTCTTTTATCCCACATAAGTAAAACCCCACCTGAGGCTCCCTCTGAAGCCAAAAAAGACCAGCCCACATACGAGCATCCCCATAAACTGCGTACAATGCTTCTATTTACGCTCCACAACTTTGTTTCTTGAAAACACACCACATCACCCTTCCACATCCACAATAGAGATTTAATACGAAGGCGTTTATTGCGATCATTCAGCCCTCGCACATTCCAGGATATAATCTTAGGCTGCATTAAAACCTGAGATACCCCTCCCTTTCGATCTATCTCTCCCGCCACTCCCTTCCTTCACATCATAATTAATGGAACAAGTTAACCTCTTTAAGTTCCCTATCCCTCTTAATGGCTGATTTTGAATGGCTTTCTTCCAAGGCCACAAGAAGGGCCTTAAATTGTTCCTCCTTACCAAGGCAAGAAATCCCTATAACTGATTGAATCTCCTTCACTTTTTTAAAAACCCACGATGAGGAGTAACTCCCCTCCTCAATTCTAGGCAGAAGCGTGCACAAATGAGTGAGAACAGCCCCCTCATCACCGGGACAATCATCCCCAAACAAAGCCACTTGTAACTCAGAATCACTACTTGATTCCACTAAAGCTTCAGAGAGCCTCCCATTCTCCGTTTCACTGCCATCCCTCAACAATGAAGTGCTACAAAAAGGACCCGTTAAAATAGGAGGAGGGGAAACCTCAGAAGCCCCAACATGCGTCAGTCTCCAACTGTCACTCGGACCCCCAACAACCAAACCCAACACCGGCCTTTCAGTCTGCACGGAAAAGATACCTGGATCTCCCTCCCTCACCTACGCCACTTTCTGTGCAAGCTCTACCAACAAAAGACCACTTTCGGCTCCTCCTAGCGTCATTATCGGAAGACCCACACCTGCATGTTCCTGTTCTGACGTTTCTACCGGCAAGGAAGGGCTCACGTCAGCTTCCTGACTCATTATCGGCAATTTCTGTGCAACTTCCAACACTGGCGCATCACACTCTACGTTACTCACCAACGGCTCTATCTCCTGTCTGCTTCCAAAACCCACAGAAATTTTTTCCGGCACCACATAACTTGCCGGCGAGACCACCTCCTCCAGGCAGGCCGACGAAGACTGACCCATCACCATCGGAAGTGTCTGAGACCCACCCAACAAAACACCACTTTCGGCTCCTCCTAGCGTCATTATCGGAAGACCCACACCTGCATGTTCCTGTTTTGACGTTTCTACCGGCAGGGAAAAGCTTGCGTCAGCTTCCTGACTCATTATTGGCAATTTCTGTGCAACTTCCGACACCAGCGCATCCCCCTCTACGTTACTCACCATCGGCACTATCTCCCGTCTGCTTCCAAAACCCACAGAAATTTTTTTCGACACCATAGAACTCGCCGGCGAGACCACCTCCACCAGGCAGGCCGACGACGACTGACCCAGCACCATCGGAAGTGTTTGAGTCCCACCCGACGCCACCATGCCTTCGCATCCCATCGAAATCCCGTTACGTAGGAGCTGAGTTTCTGAGCCTTTGGATAGCAACTCGGGCTGGGCCTCTGGACCTGCCTTCAGAGCTTGTAAGTTAGCCTTCTGGGCCTTCTGCGCTACATGCGGCCCATTCCCCTCCAGTCCCTGCCCTTGTCCCAACCCCGACTTAAACTTCCTTCCGCTGCACTAAGCCCAGCACCCAATTCTTTTACCTGGCCCATTCCCTTCCCACTAGTCAAACACTCCAAAACTCTCCGTTTCATAAAAAGCAAATTACCTTTCAGACTTTCTACTTGTATTTCCATCTCCTCCATAGCGTTCAACACGTCTTCCATTTTCAGCCCCGACACTTCCCTGCCAACTCCATCACAGAACTGCTCCATCACCAAAGTAGGTGAGGCTTCTACCCTCTCTGTATTTTTTGGAGCTTGAGACACCACATCTCTGTACGACACAGGAGGTATGGCCTTCTGGGACTGAGAGGATGGCAACCATGGATGACCTCTATTTTTCTCCTCCAAACCAGAGAACGAAACAGTAAGCACCAGCAGCATCTCCCAAAGAAACCTCCACCCTTCACCTTTCCTCCCCTCTGGGATCATCAGCATTCCACGCCGTTTCACTGGTCCAAACTACGAAAGAGTGAAAAAACTCCCTAAGGGGTTGCGCTGCCTCTGCAACATAAGTACTTGAGTACCACTACACTTCAATCTCACAAACTCCAACGCCCCCCTGTAGTCTATTCCTTCCTTCACCTTATCAACCAACCAGCTCAATGCTTCCTGGTCGAAAGAAATAAATCTCACCACTCGAAAACTAATCTCAGTGAACCTCCACCTTCTTTCATTAATCTTCTTGAGTTCAAAACACTTCTTCTCAATAATAACATTTCTACACAACTCCATAGTAAAGACTTAACACACAAAATCACAAACTGTGTAGAACTAATCTAAAACGCCTGTTAGAATCCTAACAATGTTAACAGGAGTAAGAACAAGATGAACCATTGAGTTTTTTCTTACTCAATTGTACGGAGAGAAAAATTCTCTCTCTAGACTCTCTCTCTCTTGATAAATGGTGCACAATCTCCATTTAAAAGAAATGTCATTATCTTATTTATTCAGTTCATCAAATAAAATCATGTATCTCTTGATAACCATGCTTAGGTGTGGCTCTTGTACGTCCACCCCCCATTACTTGGGCTATGCTTGTTGTTAGAGGGCATGGTTGTAATTAGCGTAGCCTGTGAGGGTATAAAGGTCAATTGTATGTAGGGTATATAAATGATTATATATCAGTGAATAAAGTAAGTTTTTGTCCCATGTGTTTGTAAATGCTATCATAGCTCCCTTTTGTCGGACGGTGGTTCACACCAAAATCTGAGTTCACTATTGTCTGAACTTGTCGGAGTGTTTTCTGGTGTGGTATCCAAGTTTGCCGTCATCTTCCGCGCATCCCCATGGCTTCTTAGTTCGTTAGCGGTGGCCCATAGGTGTTTTAAGTTCCGGTGAGTTTTTGGTGTCGTCTCCGATACTGGGCACCAAGGGTGAACTCACTGTGATTTTTTGTCATTATTGGGACAGTTTCCATCGTCATTGGCCATCGGAAAGGATCTCCGTCACTGGAAAAGTTGAAGCCTCGAAGTGTTTGGTTGCAGGTATAAGCTACCCAATCCTTGAGTGTGAATAACCAAAACCTAGAGTAGGAGTTTATTCCTATCTAGAATAACACCTGTTTGGTAACAAGGATAAGGTAATACCCAGATTCCTTATTCTCGGTTAGGATGACCTAATCCGTGTTATTAAGGACAGCAACAAACCCGATACAGGTCGATATCGGCCAATACAAGCCCGATTTCTGCCGATAAAGGCGCGATTCCAGGCCGATATAGACCCGTTCCAAGCCGGTACATGCCTGTTTCGACTAACGCAAACCGATTTAGTCCGATACAGATCCGAAATTTAGTTATTCAAGTTGATTTGTCAGTTACTTGAGTTGGGTTTCTAGTTTTCCAGATTGTATTCCCTAGCTTTTCATACATATTTCATATTCTGTGTGAATTTTCTATCTCCAAGTAGAATTGTGATATTTTTCTGCACCTATGGAAACTAAATTTGAGTCAAAGTCCCTTGCACTAAATTTTAATATACCTATGACTTCTGTGAAATTGGATGGAAAGAACTATATGTTATGGTCAAAATTTGTTACAATATTTTTGAAAGGCAAGGGACTTTCAAAAATATGTCTCCCTTCTCTTGTGAAGCATGTCAACTTAGTAAGCGTCATTGTGTCTTTTGTACCACGTATTGATAAACGAGAATCGAGTCCTTTTAAATTGGTTCACTCTAATATATGGGGACTAATCAACATTGAATCAAACAAGTTTCAATTTTTTGTTACATTTGTTGATGACTACTCTCGTGTGACATGGTTGTTTTTTATGAAGGCCAAATCTGAACTTCTTTCCATACTTCCAAGTGTTCTGGACAGAAATTAAAGTTCAATTTAACAAAAAGGTTCAAATTTTGCTTTCTGATGATGCTAGAGAATATCAATCTAGTGCCTTTGCTACTTGCTTAAGTAACAAAGGAAGTGTTCATCAAACATCATGTTCATATACACCCCAACATAATAGGGTAGCTCAACGTAAAAATTGTCATTTGCTAGATGTAACCTGTGCAACTTTGCTATGTATGCATGTTCCTAAACAATTTTGGAGCGATGGTGTTCTTACTGCTTGTCACTTTATTAACAGTATGCCTTCATCAGTTCTTCTTTGAGTCCATATCCTATTTTTCGAACACATCTTCAAGTGTTGAGTGTAATCTTTTACCGTTACCTACTCTTACACTACCTCCTTCACACTCACCCAACCTTATCCAACCCTCCTCAGTCCCTTCCCCAGTTCCTTTACAGGTTTACTCACTTCACTTACGGCCTCCGGCTCCCATGCCTCAACCAGCCGTGTCTCCATCTTTAGATTCTGAGTTGCCTAGTACTTCAGACTCTCCACCTATTGCTCTCCACAAAGGAAATCGTTCTTGTGTTACTCAACATCGAATTAGCCAATTTGTTTCATATCATGCCTTATCTCCTTCATTCACATGCTTTACATCTCAACTTTCAAAACTTTCTGTTCCTAAGACAAATTCATGATGGTTTATCTAATTCGAGATGGAGAACAGCTATGAAAAATGAAATGGATGCCCTTCACCATAACAGGACATGGGATCTTGTTCTACTACCACCTAGTAAACAACCCGTTGGCTGTAAATGGGTATATACTATTAAATTACATCCTGATGGTTCTGTGAAACGTCTGAAAGCTAGGTTGATTGCAAAGGACTACACTCAAACCTATGACATTGACTACGAAGAGACCTTCTCCCCAGTTGCCAAAATCTCTTACTGCTAATTTAGACTAGCTCTTATTTTAGCTGGATGTTAAAAATGCATTTCTACATGGCGGCTTGCATGAGAAAGTTTATATGGAGTAACCACTTGGGTTCGTTGCTCAGGAGGAGTATCGAGGTATTGTATGCAAGTTAAATAATACATTATATGGTTTGAAACAATCTCCTCAAGTATGGTTTGGAAGGTTCTCTGATGCTATATTGGCATTTGGTTTTCATAGATGCCAAACAGACCACTATGTATTTCACTTATATAGTATGTAGGTCACATTTTGTTAGTTGTATATGTGGATGATATTGTAATTACTAAGAGTGACTCTGCTGTAATTGCTAGACTAAAACGGTTTCTACATGATTAGTTTCAGACAAAAGATTTGGGCAAGTTTAGATATTTCCTTGGAATTGAAGTCAATAGATATAAAAAGGGTATCAACTAGGGTTGTAAGTCGATCGGTCTGTCCGGAGAAACTGACCGAACCAAACCAAAGTTGGGACCGGTCAGTCTCGGTTCCAAAATGTGTGGACCAATTGACATTTGGTCCGGTCCCGAGGTCTACAAATTTTGGACCGGACTAGACTGAATGGACCAAACCCTATATATATATATATATTTTTTAAAATATTTGTAATAATTTAATATATTATTTTTATATAGTAATTATATAAGTTAATGATATAATTTTCATCTAATTTATTACCATTGATCATATAAAATATTGTTTTAATGAGTTAGAAAATCTACATGAACAATTCACTTAATTTTGATTTAGTAATTTAAATAAAATTTTTATTAATTTATTTTTAAAAATAAAAATAAAAATAATAATTGGACCGGACTCACTAGATTGATAGCTACTGGTTCGGTCCATTCCGGTCCCTATGGATGCTCAGTCCAGTCCGGGAAAAATGATGGACCGAAAATCCCGGACCGGACTGGACCGATTTACACCCCCTAGAATCAACCTATCTCAAAGGAAATATGTACTTGACCTTCTGGAAGAAACTGGCATGTTAGGTAGGGGTATACAGAAACCGACGCCACTGGCCGCCTTCGACCGGCCGCGTCAGGAACCAGCCGGAACTGCCGGTAAACCGGTTGGCGTACGGTAGAATTTCTTCAAAACCGACCTACGTCAATCGGCAGCAGTTTGACCCTCGGTTCTTCTTCTCAGTTCTCTCAGTTTTCATCTCTACGCCCCCTCGCTCTCTCTCACTCTCAAATCGCACCTCTTGGCATCGTCTCTCTCTGTCTCTCACCCAGTCACTGTGGCGTCATCGCCTGAAAATGGCCTCCATCGCCACCGAAGACGTCGACGAATTGACTGGAGTGACGCCGAGACTAATGTAGACGGTTTTCTCCCTTTCAACGGCCGGTTTCAGTCGAGATTTACATGATTTGAAGACATCGGTTTGGTTTCGGTTTTGGACTAAAACCGAAGGACCAAAACCAAAACCAAATGGTCGGTTTTCACCCCTAATGTAAGGTGCATGACCTATTGACACTTTTAAGGGCCCAAATCGTACATTCTTGAAAGATGAAGGGAAGTTGTTTGGAGATCCAGGTAGGTATCAAAGACTTGTTGGGAAATTAAATTATCTCACTATCACTAGACTGGACATCTCTGCAGTGAGTGTACTGAGTTAGTTTTTACAAATGCCACGGGTCTCACATTGGGATGCTATAATTCATATTCTTCGTTATCATAAACAAGCCCCTGGCCTTGGATTGTTATATCGACCAAATGGACATCACAGAGTTGAAGCATTTTCATATGCTGATTGGGCAGGATCTCCTTCAGGTAGAATATCTACTACTGGATATTGTACCTTTGTGGGAGGTACCTTGGTTATATGGAAGAGTAAGAAACAAGAAGTAGTAACTCGGTCTCGTGCAGAAGCCAAATACAGGGCAATGGCTCACACTACTAGTGAGTTGACATGGCTGCAACACTTCCTCCAAGAGATTTGGTTTCCAGCTCCTATCCTTTTCAACTATTTTGTGATAATCAAACTATAGTGCATATTGTCTCTAATCATGTGTTCTATGAGAGGACTAAACATATAGAGATTGATTGTTACTTCATTTGCGATAAGATACTAAGTGATGACATTTCTACACCTTTTGTGAAGTCTGCTGATCAACTCACATATATGTTCACTAAGTCGTGTCATAATCGTTTAAAGCTTATTTGTTTCAAGCTGGGTTTATATGATATATATGCCCCAGCTTGAGGGGTAGTGTTAGAGGGCATGGTTGTAATTAGTATAACCTGTGAGGGTATAAAGGTCAATTGTATGTAGGGTATATATATGATTGTATATCAGTGAATAAAGTAAGTTTTGGTCCCATGTGTTTGTACACCTATTATCATCAATAAAATTATTTACTGATAAAATAAAGTAAAATTATTTCTTTCCTTCCAGGTGGTTTCTTGCCCGTGCGCACTGGGTCTTGCCACTCCCACAGCAATCCTAGTTGGCACCTCTCTCGGTACATTAACTTGTTTGATATTTTCAGCTGGAATATTTATGATTTAGATGGAATTTCTACAACAGTGAATGCTGTTTTGTATGTAATACTTGATGTCCTGTAACTTATAAAAGAGAATGATACTTTATGTCCTGTAATTAACCTCCTCCTTGATACCTGCTGTCAATCTGTAGATTGAGGGTATAAAATTGTCTGTTATGGTGGGATCTGTCATAGCATATGCTAAAACGAGTGTTTTCGTTTTAATAAAATCGTCTTTCTTATCAAAATGAAAAAAAAAAAAAAAAAACATATACCAAAATTAGTGACTTGTATCCATTATATTTTTTTCTTGTATGTGATTTGCTATCTTTAAGCATCCAAAACAGTAATGTTGGATAAAACATTATTTGAAGGATACGTGGATTCTCAAAATGTCTATCCTCTGTGAATATTGAATACCACTCCCTCCCAAAATAGATGAGTTGCCTACTTTTGACTGATTCAGGGCGCCACCATCCTTAGAGCCCATTGAGTGGGGTCTTGGCCAGGGAAGGGGAGATGCTGTAATCTGTTCAACTTTTTCTACATTGATTCTAATCCTACCTCTCCCACTTGTCTGTTGTAGACATTAGAGAAGACAAAGGAGGTATTTGTCAGTATCCAAAGGCCAGCTAGCAAAGCTCTTTCTTATTTTTCTTTTTTCATGATGTGAAGTTAAATTATATTTTATGTTAGTTAGAGAGGTTGTTAAACTATTATGCACTATAGATTCCCCACATGCATTTTAAGTAAAAATAAATAAACATAACAATGCTTCTATGATTTCTTATATGGAACAATATAAGAGTAATCTGAAAATTTAAACGGAGAAATGTTTTCATCTGTAAAATTTCCTTATATCAGACTAGTAAAAAAAGAAAAGTATTCATACATTTATGAAAGACAGAATAGTTTGTTGAGATAAGTCTACTGTATATAATGATAAAAGTTCTAGAACAGTGTACCGAGAATGTTCTCCTCTCCATACAATCTTATAGAACTTGTATTCATATACGATAAACTTATAGTTAATAAGAAATGATTGTATGGAGAATGTTTCGAAATAAGCCATATAGCCTAAATTTACTTGAATCATGATTTCTGTGTTTTGGTTTGTCTTTCCAATGGCCAACAATTATCTTTATGTTTTTATACCCTATGTCATAAATGTTGTACCTATTCAGATCATCATTCCCGTTGTTGCATTGGAACATGAACAGGAGCAAGACAAGGGCTTCTTATCAGAGGAGGAGATGTATTACAACGCTTGGCCAGGATAGATTATGTCGCTTTAGATAAGGTAGCTCTACATGCATAGAATTGTTTACATCTCTCTCTCTCTCTCTCACACACACACACACACACTGAACTGGCTTTAAAATTTGAAAGATACAGTGCCTTTTAATCTAGATTGTTTTGAGTACTTGCCTTCCTCACTCAACTTCTCCACTTTCAGACAGGGACCCTCACAGAAGGAAAACCTGCTGTTTCAGCTGTGGCTTCTTTCCTTTACGAAGAAAATGAAATTCTTCAAATTGCTGCTGCAGTAGAGAAAACAGCATCGCATCCAATTGCGAAGGCTATTGTAAGAAAAGCTGAAATGTTAAATTTGGATATCCCAGTCACTAGAGGGCAATTAGCAGAGCCAGGTTTTGGAACCTTAGCAGAAGTAGATGGGCGTTTGGTAGCAGTTGGTGCTTTAGAATGGGTTCATGAACGGTTCCAAAAAAGAGCAAGCCCATCTGATCTAAGGAATCTGGAGCATGCTGTGATGCAACATTCGGTAAAAGGAATATCATTGTCAAACTATTCAAAAACTGTAGTTTATGTTGGCCGTGAAGGAGAAGGCATTATTGGTGTGATTGCAATATCTGATAGTTTACGCCATGATGCTACATCTACAGTAACTAGGTAATTTGCTCTCCCATAAAATGATGTAATACTGATCATCAATATATTTGTAGACAAGAAGTCTTGTTTCTCTTATGTCTTGTTCCCAGTTTTAAGTTAAAGCAGCCATGAGCATCCTTTTGACAAAAGCTATTCATTGTGGAGTCCAACTATAGTGCATCTCAACTTTTTTGCCTTTTCCCCAGCTTTCTTCTGATTTTTGTTCTGGGAATTTCTTGTATATTGTAGATTCATGTTTTACCTGAACCTCACCAAAAGAATATTGCGGTGCACTTGTCACCAAAGAGCATGTAAATTGTGTACAACTTTGTAATGTCACCTCACCATTAAAAGATGTTCCCATGAGTCACGTGGTCCTTGAAAAGTAAAATAAGTACGTAAATAGACTTTGAACCATATAATTTCCATGAAAAAGTGGTGTCAATCTTATGTTTGCCAGTGTCCTGATTGATGGTCTTCTGTTTCTTTTTCATTTTATTTGCCTTTATTTTCTCTTTTTAGGGCTAGTCTTCAACTTTTCTATGTTGGATCATCTGTCCCCAATCTCAGGATGTGTAATTGTATTCTTTTTCATCATTTCTGAAGTTCGTTTGGTACCTGACCTTTATGCTGTAGGTTGTTGATAGATCGACTTTCTCTAGTTTTCATTCCATTTGTTGGATCCAGAAATTATATTTTTTTATACGGTTTTTCTTCCTGAATGGAAGTCTGGTCCTTGCAATTCCCATTATGTGATTTTCTGCTTCATGTGCTTATGTTGCTGCTTTGATGTGAAGGCTCCAGCAGAAGGGTATCAAAGCAGTCCTCCTATCAGGAGACAGGGAAGAGGCAGTTGCAACTATTGCAAAGACAGTTGGAATAGGAAGTGATTGTATCAATGCCTCCTTGAGTCCACAGCAGAAATCTGGAGTTATCTCAACTCTTAAATCTGCCGGACATCATGTTGCTATGGTAACCATCTTCTATTGGATTCCTTCTCTAGAATTTATGTGATTGTAATCAATATGCAATGGTCAAATAGGTCCTAGCTTGCTAGTGAGTCTGATCTCTTCAATTAAACTTTTGCATTAAACCCCATGGATGCTGAAAAACACAGCTCTTAGGTAAATCTCAGTTGGGCATCTAATCTTCCCGTGGAGATCAGTTAAAGTAATGTAAAGACTCCTAAAAGGCTATTGCGTTTTATTATTTTGAAGGTTGGTGATGGCATAAATGATGCACCCTCATTGGCTCTTGCCGATGTCGGGATTGCTCTGCAGATTGAAGCACAAGAGAATGCTGCATCGGATGCGGCATCCATTGTACTTCTTGGAAACAAACTTTCACAAGTATGTTCTTTTGAATTAGATGGACTTAGTTTTCTTGTTTTATGCAACTCATGAGGTCATGGAATTTTTCTGTTTCAAAAAAGGTGATGATCATGATGACCTCTAACATGGCAATGATATGTAGTAGCGGATATTTGTTGTACATAATAAACATGATGTGTTTTTTTGCTTTGCTGAAACTCATCGTTGTTGAGATAGCATCCTAGGATAGCATTTGTTTCGGTAGCTTCTATATTAAATGGTAATTTTCATTCCTATATTTTCCTTTGCTCCGTAAGGTTTGATATGAATATGAACTGCAGTCAGCCCTATGTTCTCTATTTTAGTGATCAGAAGTACCATAGAACCCAGAAAATTTTGCTTATATTACAGTATCTTTAGATAAGAACCTGTGTTGCTGATACTCCTATCTGTACTGATCCACACTTCCACAGAGAAAGCACCTGCACCTATGTATTTGTATGATATTCTGCCTAAAAGCTTTGGTTACAAGGCTGTTGCCATTTCAAATTAGTTACTTGATTCAAGCTGATATGACCCGAATCGGACTGATTGCACTAGGAGATTTGAAGAACTAAACCGTGTTTCCAAAAGGATGAGGAGTCTTCTATATGTTGACAGAACAAAACCAAGTGATCTGTTTCCCTTATAAAAATCCTAGGCTGAATGTCCTTTCTGCTTCAAAGCAAATCATTTTATGATAGAAGGGATAAATTTCTTTGCAATGTATATCATCTAGTAGTGGTTGATTGAAGCATTTGAGTTTTTTAGATCACTGCTAGAAAATTCATTTGAAATCTTTTGTATTGTGATTAAGTTTTCATAAGATTGGCAAGTTACGAAAGAAAAAAGAGCTAATGTGAGTTTTTGAACTAGTAACAGGGTTTATCCAATGTTAAATAAAGCCTAATGTTTTGATCCTGAGAGTTAAAGATTTAATCAAATTAGTATCCAACAGTCCAAAAGCTTTTGGATCAATGGTTGGGTCTTTAAGAATTGGTATTGAGGGGGCGTCCTATAGGCTGAGATTAAAATGTCTTAGTACTCTGTATGGGCATGGTGTTAAGTCATTGAATACTGATAGATGAGTGAAGCCGCCAAAAGGGAAAGGGCTACCACCGAGTTAGTGTTAATAGAGTGGGCCACCGTTGACGTCGGATTTGGAAGCATGGTAAAATGTTATGATCCTAAGGTTAAAAGTTTAATCAAAATGGTATCCAACAATCCTAGGGCTTTTGGGTCAATTGTTAGGTCTTTAACACCTATTCGACTTTTACGCTTCTAGTTTATGAGTTCTATTTTTTCTGCAGGTTGTGGATGCACTGGAACTTGCACAGGCAACAATGGCAAAGGTGTACCAAAATTTATCGTGGGCGATAGCGTACAATGTTGTTGCCATCCCCATCGCTGCTGGAGC
Source organism: Carya cathayensis (assembly GCA_011037825.1). Lineage (NCBI taxonomy): Eukaryota > Viridiplantae > Streptophyta > Magnoliopsida > Fagales > Juglandaceae > Carya > Carya cathayensis. The sequence continues at coordinate 330,243 of QGSO01000378.1, forward strand.
ACTCCTTCCCCAATATGATTTTGCCATGACTCCTTCACTTTCAGGTATGCAAAATTCTACTTCTCTATAGAAAAAATTACTTTTCAGGTATCTGGGGTTTGTGCTTCTGCAAAACTAGTATCTAGGGTTTGAAAAGCTAAGAACTAGCACCTGGGTTAGGGTCAGATAACAAAATGATCCGTCCTTCAATTGTATATCCAATGTGTCGTCTTTATGTTCAGTCATCATTTAAAAGATTAAAAAATACAGTCAAAATGTCATGTTAGCATGAACAGTAAAAATATAAAAAAATAATTAAAATATTTATTAAAAAAAGAGGTGGTCACCCACAACAGTGCCACCCCGTGGGTGTCCACCAAGGGCCACCCAGATTTGATGGCTCGATCTAGGTCATTGTCAAGGGGTGGCCACCACCCATCATGTGGCCACCAACCACTCATGGGTGGCCACCTCTTTTGTTTTTTTAAATAAATAGCTTAATGATGTTGTTTTCTTTAATATTTTCCCCTTTTTAATATTTATCTTAATTTATTTTTATGTTATTTAGTATTTTTTTATTTTTATACAAATTTAAACATTTTAATTATTTAAAAAAATTAGTTTATAATTTTTTAAAAATATTTTTCTTGCAATGTTTTATTTTTTAATGTTTTCTTATTTTTAATTTACTTGATTTTTTGTGGGCGTATCATTACCATTGTTTTGAACTCCAATTGTATGTACAAATGGTGTGTCCTCTTAGGGCCCATTTGAATATTAAGAATATCTGTGGTAGTGGTGAAATAGTTTGAATTAAGATGTTAAATTAGGTTTTTAGAGATGAGAGAGAAAAAGTAGAATGAAAATATTATAAAGTTAAAATAGTGTTTGAATATAATTTTTTAATATTACTCTTGTTTTGAAATTTGAAATATTTGAGAATATTTGAAAATACCTAAAAATAGTTATATTCCCAGATGGACCCTTAATGGATTGGATGTGTCGGTCAAGTGCCACTTCAACTTCTTAATCAGGGGGTATAGCAGAGGGACCATTTTGAAATGATTCAAACCTTAGGTGCTAGGTCGTAACTTTTTAAAACCTTAGAAAGAAGTTTCGGAAAAAAATGCAAATCCTAAGGTCCTCAATGGTGATTTACCCTTCTTTATATTCATTATTTGATTGGAATGGCTGGAAAGCCTTGTTCCATGCTGAGCTTGTTTGTAAGCATATATGCCTGTCTGGACAAATTAGAGCACAGCCTTGTATTCCACTCTCCTTTTATCACTCCGATGTTTGGTTTGGCAGGTGGGTTGATGGCTCTGAGCTCAATATTCGTTGTCACCAATTCTTTGCTTTTACAGCTCCATTCGTCTCAGGGAACCAGAAAGATCTAGCTTTTGATTAAGATGCCCGTCGGTTAAATTTCCACGAGTAAGTTGTTTCTGCAAGACTTTTATTTTAAAAATTAAAAAAAATTATTAAAAAAAAAAAAAACAGTTATCATGATATTTCCACCCCAACTCAATTATTGTGTAGGGAAGTCGCAAGATTCATCCTTTTGTTAAATCTGTAGACGACTCCCTGAGTCTACAAATAAAAATAACACATGTTCTCATGTAAATTTCAACTTGTATTGTTGGATGCTGCTTTAATTAAACCCTTAGTACAATAAAATGGTGACACGTCACCAGGTTTCTGAATCCATGCTATATAGATCATGTCTTTATTACGGGTCAAATAGTTATTTTGATCGTAATTTCAAAAATCTGAGGACTTGTTGAAAAAAATATTAAAATTGATTGTTGGATATTGATTTGATTAAATATTTAATTTTTAAGATTGCTATATGATTGACATTTAACAACCAAAAGGAAAAAAAAAAAAAAAAATTGCCAATTCAACTATTTGATCGAGCATGGCAGGGCTGATAAGGCAGGCTCGATAATTCAGGTTGGAAAAAATATATTGTAAATTTGTTTTTTGACACCCAATACTTCCCTTAAATGGGTCCCATGATAATGAAATATTATTGGTATTTTTATTGTTTGACATATAATCGTAAAGTGTACATGTGTTATATAGTCATTTTAAAAAAGAATGAAATTTATTATTAAAAAATTAATTAATTTTTAATACAAATTTGATATTTATTTATTTTTTTAAAATAATTATGCAATATTTATACGCTCATAATTATAGGGATCATTTCTGGTTTATGTCCATAATAATGGGTTTCATTTGTGGTGTGTTGACCTGCCCGAGTAACAAATAATCAAATATGTAGATTTATATTAAAAAAAAAAAAACCGCACAATACGGACAATAACGCATGTCGTGTCAGATGTTTCATCCCAAAGGCCAAAATTACAGGCAGGGTTGCGCCACCCAGCTTTTAAATCAATTGAGCATTTTTATCTTAAAAGTTAACAAATGGAAAATGTGGAAGGTAAACCTTTTCTCCGAAAAAAAAAAGAAAAAAAAAAAAAAAACCCTCCAACAACAGCATGTTAATTAGCGTTTCATGAGAGTTCCGTACAACGAGTTTTACGTCCTATTTTACAATGTAATGATATGAAAAGCAATATCAACTTGACATGTCATTTGTATTTTTTAGTGTTTTTTGAAAGGACATATCATTCAGACATCGTATCATTTCAAAATCTCTAAAAAGAACTTAATTTTTTTTAAAAATAGTAAATATCATTCAGACTACATTTATAGAAGTTGGCAATTCCACCTCCAGCAAATGCGTTTTTGTGGAGAGCTTGTCTTAATGTCTTACCTATAAAAAGGAACTTGATCAAAATGAAGATAGTGAACACCCCCAATGCCCTCTAGTTTATAGGAACAATAAACCAGGGAACATATACTATATGAATGCATTGCTGCCAGTGATGTTTGGGGCAGTGCTCAAAGAAAATCCAAAAAAAGCCTCAAGGAAATTATGGAAGAAATGTTCATGAAGTTAAACAAGGAGGTGATGGAAGAACTGTAAGTAGTACTTTCGAAACTTTGGGGGAGAAAAAATGATTTTGTATTTAAAGATATTCTCACCCACCCAAACTCCAACATAATTGCTCACACTCTAGGCAAGAATGCATTAGGAATTTCTGATTTTATTGTTGACATCGAGGAAAGTCCTAATTGTATTCTATCTCTGTTGTATAATTCTTAATCAATGAAAATTGCATGATTAGAAAAAAGAAGAGCAAATCATTATAAAATCCCTAAAATCTAGCAACCCGCTTGTTCATCCTCCACTGCTGCACTTTTCTCCATCATCGCTTCGCTACTACTGCTATCAACCATGAAACCCACTTCCATATTATTGTCTTTTTTATGTATTGTGCTTCCACCTGGAACTATGTTCTTTTCATCTCCTTTTTCTTTGTTTGTTCTTATTGAAGTTATTTCGTTTGACAGTTGATAATTGTACTATGTCTGGTTAGCAGTTGTAGCCCAAGACCAAGACTAGGCCCAGCCCACCTAAAGGCCACCACTAGGAGAGAGAGAGAGAGAGAGAGAGAGAGAGAGAGGATAACCACAATGAGATGAAGGATGTTAGAAGAAAGCCAAGAAAGGATAAGAGGGGGGAAGCAAAAAAATAGACAGAAATGAAAGAAAGATGTCAGACACGCAAGGGAAGATGACCAATCCTCACTACTCCATAGGGGCATGTGGAAAGAGGGGTTAGATCAAAGGAAATGGCTAGACGATTTCAAGGGGACTTCAACTTCTTCTTTAGCTTTTGCAACCTCTTGAAAGGCGCTCCAGCGAGAACATCTTTTCCAGTAAATATATTCAAAATCACAATTGTACATTGAGAAATTAGAGGCTATGAGAGACTGCACAACAAATATATCATGGTGGATTTCTCCTCCCCAAACGCCCGATGGATGTAGGTAATATGCCAAATCATGTAAATTTGTGTGTCCATCTTTCTTTTACATTCTTAGTATTTATTTTTCATTCACTGCCATGGACGTATGCACAATCGCACCAGACCATGCCAGGGGCTCCCAACCACACTGATGAGGTCCAGATCGTCATAGTGGGCCAGAAATGAATTTCTCATCTTCTGGCCTATTGTACGATCTTTGGCATTAACAATTTGAGTCGTCTATGGGATTGATTAATTTTGAAAGCCGGAGGTGTGAGAAAGATGATTTTCTGGCGTGCTAAAATCATTGAACGAGCAAATGAAGTTTTTGCAAATAACTATTCTCAACCTTTTGGCTTTTATTTTTTTGAAAAACACTATTGCAGTGAAAGGGCAAGCTAATTTTCCCTTGCCTAGTTAGTTAATTGCATTGCACTTAAATGCTTTTCATACACCTAGTGTGTAAAGCTGGGAGCCCAAACTCCCCGACCACTTAAGCTGTGGAGTGTTTACTACTCCTGATTCTTTGAGTGTACTGTGCATTCAAGTGCATAGTACAAATACTGTGCACGAAAATACACTGGGCACTTAAGTGCACAGTGCATGTCCAACCATGCATGGCACGCACAGTGCCATGCACGAGAACACCATGGGGCACGTCGTGCCCCTGAGAGAGCCATGGCTCCGCCATGGCACAATCAGAGGGTAGCACCGGCGGCCACTGTGCAAACCGCCAGCGCCATCTAACTCCTTAGAGACCATCTCCGACCACTCCCTTTGGTGGAGACCCTAATGCACTAGCCATGTGCACGTGATAGTCTCCTCGGCCCAGTCCAACTTGACATAGCAAGGATGCCAGCGGCCACCACATAGCTACAAGCATCCTTTGTCCCCGTCGGGGTGTCACTGGTGTGCCTAGATGCATGACAGGCTTAAGGTGGCTCACGCCAACATACTTGGTGCACATAGCGGGCACCCGAAGAGCTTACGATGCAATGTTGTGTGCGTCCCCCTTTTGTCCCTGCCGAAGTTCACCACATGGACCACTGGCGACTTCTGCCAGCCCAAAGGTAGTCTCTGACCACCACGATGGGCACACAGTGTCTTGCAGTCACGCAGCCATGCACGTTACATGCAGAGCAGTTATTGGAACTCTTCGGCCCAACCCCGTTGTGGCACAACAGGGCATTTGGCAGCCACCTAGCGACCTGCCGATGTCTTCGCCTCCACTGGGGTGGTCTTCAACCAGCAACGGCCTCGTCGCAGGCAACACACACACGAGAGTATAGCAATTGAACTCCCTACTAGCTCCGTAAATGACCTAAGGCCTAGTACAGCTACTAGCAGCCACCACTATGGTCACTTGCGATTTTTGTATCTGATAAGGATCCTCCCTCCTTGAACGGCGACGAATGTCGGAGCACCAACCTCCAAGACACCAACTGTTCCGAGACCCGCAGTCGCTAGAAAGCAATGAGCACAGAGAACTCCGGCAAGACCTCTCCCACCAGCCACAGACTCCCTAGCCAAGCATTTCCATACTTTGCTCAGCCAACATTGTCAATGCCTCCCCAGCCATGTTGTGAGCTCTGTCACCACTGGGCATATCCTCCTCAGCCTCTCCTCCTCGCCCACGAGGTGAGCTTCTTGGCACTGGGCAACTCGTCCACGACTAGAGATCTAATAAGACCTCCTGACATATCCCACGGCTGAGTCCCCACCTCTACACTAAACTCCTCGCCTGTGGTGTACTCCTCAGTACTAGACTCCTCGCCTGTACCTTAGCACTAGACTCCTTGCCCATGGTGTGCTCCTCGACCATGCAAACTCCTCGCCCAGACTCAACCATGCAAACTACTCGGTCAACATCCCATGATTGCTCGCGGGCTAACAAACGACCATGCACTCAGCCTACATCTGGGCAACTCAACGGCAGCCACCTCCCACTCTATCAACCACTTCCTTAGCCATGGGGTGCCCAAGAAATATATATATATATATATATATAGAAAAGCTTGAATGGAAAGGAAGAAGGACAAGAAGAGAAGGCAACCAATAGCATATAATTTCAATTGAACAAAATTTAATTGCAACGGCTAAAATGCATCAGTTTGTCTCTCTCCAAATTTATGTGAATTCGATCTTTACTAAAAAAATTGATTCCTGTTAGGGGTGAAAACGGTCCGGTCCGGTCGGGTTCGGTCCATCATTTTTTCAGTCTATCATTTTTTCCAGACCGAACATCTAGTCGGTCCGTTTGGTCGATCTGATCCATTTTTTTTTTTATTCTTTGTTTTCTAAACAAATCAATTAAACATTTTATTTAAATTACTAAGTTAAAATTAAGTAAATTATTAATGTAGATTATATAACTAACTCATTAAAAAAAATTATATGGTCAATGATACATATTATAAATTATATATACATACATAATACATATTATAAATTATAAATTATATTTATATATAAATTATAATATATATATATATATATACACTATATACATATATACATAATGGGGAATTGGTATTAGGTTAGTTAATTTATAATTTACCAATTGCTTTATATTTACTTACAACTTAGGTATTTTACAAAAAATTTATCTAATAACTTTAATTAGATATAGATGTAGATGTTAGTAATTAATTAATGGTGAATTGGTTATAAGTTAATTGATAATATACACTACTTAATTAATAGAATATTATTTTGTAATTACATATTTAAAATTTTATATTATAAATGGGAATATGTTAGATGAAAATTACATAATTAATTATATAATTATTATATAAAATAATATATATAAAATAAAAATATTTTTTTTAATTCGATCGGTCTGGTCCACTTCGGTCCAAGGAATCATGGACCGAAACCGAACCCCATGTTTTTCGGTCAGGTCGGTTTTTTTGGTCCGAACCGACTGTTTTACAGCCCTAATTCCTGTAGCATGAAACACCGACTGCCTAGCAATGCTCAGGCACCCCAGATCTCCCGCGAAGCCGCCTTAAAACATCTTCTTGCTCCGATAGGAATATTCAGCTTGGTCAAGCACCCCAGCTATTCACACTGGGGGGGCAAACGCGAGAAATGGTGACCCTTCCTCACCTCCAAGGCTATGACGGCTTCCCTCCTTGGAATCCCCCGCTACCACCACGGCCTTCCCTAGGATCGACGGGATAAGTGCAGGAGGTTCGATCGCCGCGACCTTCCCAAGACATGGCAAGGTAAGGACGACATGCTCGACCACCAACTGATCATCTTCAGCAGTGATGACGTTAGTGTACACTGGCGGCTCGGCAACAGTAGCAATAGACGAAGCGTCTCCTACATTGATCCATCGCAAGGGGATCTTCGGGCAAAAGTGCCCTCTTTGGCAGAAGAGACAACATGGCCTATCAGGGGGAGGAAAGCGGCAAGATTATCCTCCCCAAGAAAAACCTCCGAGTGAACGAAGAGGGGGGTTGCAAGGTCGCCTAGTCCCAGACGGTCGCGATGCGGTGCAGCTCGTCCTACATGGCAGTTGTGCGTACAACCCTATCGCTAGGCACGACCCCCCAAGAAGCCTTGATCGGGAACTCGGCATGACCAACCTGACTGTGACGCCCCCAAATTCCGCTTGGGATTGAACGGACATTTGAAGCGTCGAGACATGCAACACAAGGTTACCTGCCCCCGTTCATGACATATAAGATGCAATGTTCCTAACATGCATCTAACATTATGCAATATTCGCAGCGGATAATCTTTTTCTTTAGCAATACTATGCACCAACTAAATATATCCCAAATACTTGAAACATAATTCATACATAAAGGCATACTAAAAAGCCGTGATCACCACACTAGTCTAAAATGGTTGTGATCAAAAGAATACTTGAGATACAACTCCAAAAGTACAAGTATTAACCTAAGTTAAATACTATACCATCATCAACATCGCACCGTGGCCTAGTCGACCGTATTCAGTTGGTCAGATTCCAATTCTCCTTTGGGTCCTGTAACAAGATCTACCATTCGGGGGGAATGGTAGTTGGGACTACCACAGTGAGATTTGATTACAAATCTCAGTAAGTTAACATAAAACTTATACACAGGTTAAAAATGCATGCATGGCAGTAAAAGCATAAATGCATAATTATAGTCATACATAAACATAGTATAACTTGACATATAGCATGACTTAACCAGAACTTAAGCGTGAACTGAACTTGACTTAACATGGCATGAACTTAAGCTTAAAACATAACATGAACAATCAACATAACATGAACGTGAAACATAACATGGACATGAACATAACATAACATGAACGTGAGCTTGAACGTATCATAAACGTGAACATAACATGATGTGAACATGAACTTGGAACATAACATGAACATGAACATAACATGTACGTGAGCATAACATAACATGAACTTGATCTGAAACTTGACTTAACATAAACTTGGAATCTTATTTAATTGTCTTGATTAATAACGTGCATTAATACGTACTCCACAGTTGTTGTGGCCCCACGTATTCAAGTAACATAAAACATAATACGTACTCCACAGTTGTTGTGGCCCCACGTATTCTACATGTCACAATTGCTGTGTCTCATGTAGTGTATGCTCCACAGTTGTTGTGGCCCCATACTTCATGCTCCACAGTTGTTGTGGCCCCATGAATTCACATAACATAAAATATAATACGTACTCCACAGTTGTTGTGGCCCCACGTATTCTACATGTCACAATTGCTGTGTCTCATGTAGTGTATGCTCCACAGTTGTTGTGGCCCCATACTTCATGTAACATAAAATATAATACGTACTCCACAGTTGTTGTGGCCCCACGCATTATAAGTAACATAAATATAATACGTACTCCACAGTTGTTGTGGCCCCACGCATTATAAGTAACATAACATTAAATATAATACGTACTCCACAGTTGTTGTGGCCCCACGCATTATAAATAACATAAAATATAATACGTACTCCACAGTTGTTGTGGCCCCACGCATTATAAATAACATAAAATATAATACGTACTCCACAGTTGTTGTGGCCCCACGCATTATAAATAACATAAAATATAATACGTACTCCACAGTTGTTGTGGCCCCACGCATTATAAATAACATAACATAAATATAATACGTACTCCACAGTTGTTGTGGCCCCACGCATTATAAGTAACATAAATATAATACGTACTCCACAGTTGTTGTGGCCCCACGCATTATAAGTAACATAAAATATAATACGTACTCCACAGTTGTTGTGGCCCCACGCATTATAAATAACATAAAATATAATACGTACTCCACAGTTGTTGTGGCCCCACGCATTATAAATAACATAAATATAATACGTACTCCACAGTTGTTGTGGCCCCACGCATTATTATAACATAACATGTCTTATCTTTCTTAATGCATGTGATATTATTTAATATCATATACTTTTCTAACATGGCGTATACTTGTAAATGGCATAATATGATTTAATCATAAACATTTCATGGCATACATGTATCATATGGCATACTTAACATGGCATACTTATAACATACATCATTGTATGGCAGAAAAGATTATTTAACAGATAATTATTCATGAGAGATTAAATCATACGTAACAGATAAACATGTAATGACATAGCATGACATGGCATATACGATAACATACATACATAAATTGTAGTTCTCTTACCCATCACACATACACAATAAACTGATAGTAAGTTAGAGGCTAACTTACCTCGATCGTCGCGTTCTATGAGAATAGAGCGCGAGACACGAGGAACTGCACAACAGCTGGAAGAGGAACACTCGAGTCCTTAAGATTTTCACTTCTGAACTCAATTGCCATATTGTAAGCACTTGCAACACCACGGCCAACTTGAGGTTTCACTATACTCGGAAGAGATAAATTGACTTCAGAAAGCCTTTGCACTAAAACAAGTTCATTAAAATTATCAATAACAACCAAACAAACAACTCATTTCTCAATCCATATACTCTTAGCCATAGTCAACCACAAGATGACACCAGTCATCCCGGACTATAATCCATATCATCACTGCTTCGGGACACTGTCATACAGTTTCCCAACATTACACCATACGCTCCACACTTCTCTGCTACGCCATTCAACCCTTCGTGACACGCCATCCGATGTATCACGACTTAATACAGAGTACACTCACGTGAACTCTCTTCCATCCACACTACAATACCCATCACTGCGATACACGTCTCACGGTGCATCGCTACGCGACACGGAGTACGCGCTACGCGTACTTCCTTCGCTACAACTCTCATCAACACGATGCACATCACACGATGCATCGCCATACAACACGGAGTACACTACATGCGTACTCCCTTCCTTCTACGACACACATCACTACAGTGCACGTCGCGCGGCGCGTCGCTGCATTACACAGAATACGCTACACGCGTATTCTCTTCACACAACCCGCCGTATCACATCTACGGCATCCATCTCACGCCTATACTTCACAGCACAGTCCACAAAATACACAATCAAACGCAACACTTCACAACCACACTTCGCTTCACAACTACGCAACGAATTCCACAAATACAACTACACAATCCACAAACCAACCAACTATTTTAAACGTAAAATAACTAGAGATAGAAGGTTATACCATCGACGGGATAACCCGTGCGTCGCTCGTTGTTCGTCACGAACATGCGTCGGAGGAACGTACGTGGCGGCGTACGGTGGCTGTCCACCACATAAAGTGGTAGTTTGGGCTTGAGAAAGGCTAGGCGTGGTCTTGGAAGACTCATGATTTTACAGCTGTCGGTGAAGAACAAAATACGTGATTTACGGAAAAGATAATCTATACGCGTGATTCCAGATGAGGGTAAAGACGAGAGAGATGTGATTGCTGTCGGGAAATAATCCAAAACTGATAATTTTAGCGGGCTGTTACACTGACCCACCAGGAACTCCCATCCATGGCCAAACATGAAGAAGAACTTGCCGGTCCAGTCAAGCACCTTACGATATCTCGGCTCCAGTACAATCAGGGCGTGCATTCCCTTGAAGTTACCGATATCCCCAGCACCCTTCTTCACATTGCAAGTTAAGAAAAACTCACAATAGGTGAGATTGGCATATTCAGGGTCAAATTTCAACAAAACCTATCGCCACAAATTGCAGCAGCAAGTTAGGATCCGCCAAGCGTTCGGGTGAAGCTGAGCGGGAGCCAACCCAAGCCGATGCAGGACTTTGTGAATCAAACGAGGAAAAGGTAGCCTCAACCTACAGGAAAATATGCTAGGAAAAAGGAAGATACACGTCACCGAACCATCGACACTTACGGCCTAGGACTTCAAGAACCACCGTATCCAAGATATGGTAAGTTAGAGCTAGTGATCAAAGGAAGTTAGAAGAGGCCTCGGAATGCCAAAAGCAACCTGCGTAAGCCCAGCTCCAATGAGCCATCCTCAAGACTGCACTCAAAACTCACAGGTTCGGCAAATTTTCGAGTGGCCATCTGGACAATAAGAGTCTGGCAGAAGGAGAAGAGTGAGAAGGAATAAGGACAAAGCGAAAGGAATGAGAGGGAAGCAATGAGAGTATGGTAGAAGCTATCAGTTCTCGACACCCTACGAATACAAAAGGGTGAAAGGATTTAAAGCCCTGCACACATATGCTACCACAAAGAAATGAGGGCATATGACAATCATCATTATCGAAAAGATGAAATGACCGCCATCGGATATCGGGATTAAGTCCCTGAGAAAAGCAACAGAAGAACCAAGATCGAATACGCGGAGCCACCAAGCCAGCAATATTTTCACTCAGAGGCAGGGAAGGAGCGAAAATTAGCAATATTGAGCAAAAGTAAAAGAAATTACCATAGGTCTAGTCCGATGAGAATTGGCAAGGTAACTGTTGGGGGGATTTTTCCCAAGGCCCCAAGCCCACAGGAACTGGCCCAGACTCTGCATAAAGTTGATTTCCCAAAGGGCCTGAGAAACCTAGCCCAGGCCCGCAGGGTCTCTCAGCAACCCAAACAGGACCCATGACCCATGGAGATCGAGCATGCCTACCTGGGTCAAGATGGGACGTTACACAGAGTGCGAAAAGCCAAACCAGAGGAAAGGAAAGGAAGCATGCCAAAGAAAAGGGATGGGACTCCAAAGCAGTATGGGGAGATCACGCAGCATTAAATAGGTTCACCAGACATTCACGCCGCATTAATGACTAGTCTCAGAGAGCCACGCCACATTAAAGATGGTATGGCGGAGGGAGCTCCGAGAGGACTTCCCCTCCCCCTAAGTCGCAGGGCATGGCCTTTTGGCTCCGGGGGCTGGGTATATAAGGTCCCCCGACCTTCATATAAAGGGATCAGGTTTGAAAAAGCAGTGGTTCTACACAACACTTCACCTAGAGGGGGGGTGAATAGGTGTAATCCGATTTTTATGGTCTTTTTTAAAAAATAGTTAAACAACAATTAATCAAAGCAGTAAACAACATAAATAATCAACACAAGATTTTGTTCACGGAGTGGAAACTCATTTGAAGAACGTCTTCAAAATCTAAAACCACTCCGGGTGTAAGACACCACCTCAAATCCACTATAGAAAATTTAGTTTGTTACAACCAATTTAGAGACACTCACAAAACCTTTGTAGTAGCTAAACTTGGCTTGCAACACCACGAGCGACCCACTCGATCTCTACACGCATGTAGTGTCGGAACTCCGACCTTTCTATAGCTTCCCACGAGAACCTCTCGATCTCTGCATCACCAGCAGCTCCGGACTCTTCCGGCCAACGAACTTGTCCACTCCAATGGACTCAACTGAAGTTTGATGTTGAATGTGGTGTGGTGGAGATGTGTTTATCCAAGAGAGAATCAATCAAGTGGGGGAGAGATTGCTCTAAATGTTCTTGGAGGCCCTTAGGGTTTTTGCTCTGATTCTCCACCCTAGAACAGCAGAAAAGCTTTTCTATTTATAGTACCACTCAAATGAGGCGCATTAAAACCCTAGGTGTTTGAGCTGAAAAATTGCATATTTTAGCTATTTGAAACCAATTTATTTCAACTGCTTCGTGACATTATTATTGGTTTTAGATGGAAAAATAGTTAATAAGCATAAATTCGAGTTGTGATTTTTCATTGATTAATATCATGTTTATGCTTAATTTTATAACTATGATTTAATTGGACAATACTTCCTCACATATATAATATATTTTCTTTTTAATTTATTTCGAGTGTTATTTCTTTATTTGCAGGATAAATAAAATTCACAAGCAATCGGGAAAGAAGCTTTGAAGAAGCATGTGTGAAAAAGAGCTGAAATTAAGTAAGAACAAGCTGAAAAGTAAAAGTAGTGTTTTACAGCAAAGCAGAGGAAAATCAAAGAAAGCAAAAGAAATGGAGGAAAATAAGCTGCATGCGCTTCACACGTAGTCAAAAAAATAAAATAATCACCGAAAGAAGAATGGGACGTTGAGGGAGTGAGAGGTTCCGTGCTTGGCTTGAATAGATGAGAGAGTTCAGCTATTTTTAAAAAATATTTTCTTTGCTGGAGTGGAGGCAGGTGTCGGCTGAAGTTTATGTTGAATTTGATGACTTCTGGACGTATACGGAAGAGGGCTAGAGACGTAAATCTGTTAGGAGAGTTTGACGGAAGAAAAAAATAGAAGGGACGTCTAGACATACGCGGGTGCAGGGATTTTCAACATTGACGGAAAGCTGAGTGAAGAGGCTGGATGCTCTGAACGCAGGGACGTGAATGAAGAGGGACTTCGGCTGAAAAGAAAAGAAAGTGGGAGAGACGTGGGGGATTGAAAGTGAATAAAAAAACAAAGGGCTGGAGGTGGAAAGGGGAAGCTGACGAAAAATAGTGGAGTGATTTACGGAGGGCTTCGTCTGTTTTTTTTTTCTGGACGGAAAAAAAGAAAACGTTCAGGTGAGAAGAAAAGGGAGAACTGGGTTGGAGGGGAGGGAGTTTTACGTTCGGGGAAAAAAAAAAAAAAAAAAACGTTCGGAGAGGTACAAAAAAAGGAAAGAAATGGAAGAGAGGAGAGAAAGCTACTGATACGTAAGGACGGATGGAGAACGAACGTAAAGAGGGAGAGAACGTAGGGGAGTGAAGGAAAGAAAAACAAATACAGAACTGAAAAGAAAGGAGAGAAGAGTTTACGTTCAGGAGCTGGACGTTCGGAGATGGAGGTTTTTACAGAAAAAAAAATATATATTGAGGGCTTTGGAGTTGACGTGGGATGGAAGTGTTTTTCTTTGGCTTGAGAGAGACAGGGACGTGAGGAGGAAAGGAGTTTACGTAGGAGGAAGACTCTTGGACGGACTGCTGCTGTGGTTTTACGGAAAGGACTAGGCTGGTGTCGGGGTGGATTCGGACAGACTGAGTGGACAGAGAACTGGTGAGAGAGGTTCCCGTTTTGTACGTGAGCTGGGCTGAGTAGAGTTTTCGGAAAGCTGGAAAAACACAGCTTACGTAAAACTAGAGGGCTGAGACGGACTGAAATGGAAGTGGAGAAGGAACGGGGGAGTTAGCAGTTTTACGTAGAGTGGCCTGGACTCTTTGAAAAAAAAAAAAAAGAGGAAGCTAAAGCACGGTTTCGGAAAGGGAGTTTACGTAGAAAAAAAAAAAAAAAAAAAAAAAGAGAGTTGAACGTAGAGTGAGAGCTGGGTGACGTGAAGAGCTTGGAATACTGAGAAATGGCTGGAGTTTAACGTAAAAACAGAGGGAGTTTTCTTGATTTCTTTGGCTAGTTTCAGACCAGGTTGGAAGAGGAGAGCTGTTTTCTGCTCTGTTTTTAGTAAAAAAAAAAAGATTAGCTGCGGAACCAAAGAAAACAGAGGTTTGTGGGAGTTTTTGACGTTGAACGTTGGGGAAGGAAGCTTACGGGTTTTAACTGGAAAAACTCATAGTTTTTGCTAGCACTTTAGGTTTCTTGCATGACTGGAAATTAATGATCAGGGTCTACGAAAACCAGTGGAGATTTCTGTTTGGTTGAGACTTGGTTTGCAGCCTTGGTAAACACCGAACGGAGCTCTCGTCTTTGCGAAACCACCGAGAGGGAGTTTTTTTTTTTTTAATTTTCTGTTTTAAGATATAAGTTGTTTTCATTTTAACTTGTATTTTATTTTATTTTTATCATGTTGAATGTTTATTTAATAGCACTTGTGATGAACATGGTTGGCTAAATTTTCATACTAAGGTTAGAGGTGAAGTTTAATGATTTGAAAATTGTTTTCGATCGACGATAAATTTATTTCGTGAGTTTGATCGATTGAATGATTTTATTATTGGATATTTTGATTATCTATATATTTTTCTTGATTTATTGTGATTTCCGAATACAGTAAATGCTTGAGAAATCCCTGTGATAGTCAAATAAATTTGTAAGCGTTTTAATCATCCATCACTCAAGCTCAATCATTAGTAATTATTTTCTTGATCTTAAATGCTAAATCTTCCAATTAAACGGAATCTTTATTCTAGTTTAATTGAAGTAATTCGATCAGAAACAATATTTTAAATTATTAAACGGATCCTCGAAACCTTAGTCCTTTTTCCATATCAATACAGCTCATCATTTTAGTTTTGTTTTGTTAAGTCAAAAATCATAATTTTAATAATCTCATTTTATTTTCAATCGCGCATCTCTTTTAATATTTTATTTTAATTTGTTTGAAAGAAATTTTCACATTAGTCAATCCCTGTGGATTCGATCCTGTAAGGTACTACAACACCTGTATACTTGCAGGTAAAACTGCACTAAATTTTGGTTCATTAATTTGAGTTAAGGTTTAGACGCAACACTGTCTCTTTGTCTCCTGACCGATGAGATATTCTCATACTTGATGAATCTTTTCAGCTTAAAACAATCCGTTGCAACATGACCTATTTTACCACAGTGGTGACAAATAGGACTTCTAGCTCTTGGTTTCACGTGAGACACAGCACCCATTTGGATATTTGAGGATTTCTTGCCATTTTCAGATGGGTGAGTCTTCCCATTGACGATTGATTCACGAACAAACACAGTTTTCTTTTCCTTTTTGTGGGAGACCTTTGAGCTAGTTGCAACCTCAGATTTTATTGGATCATATCCTAATCCACTCTTGTCACTCGGAAGCTTTCCAAAGCTTAGGATTTCATCCAATTTTTGCTTCCCATTGGAGAAGGATTTCAGTTTTTCCTTCAGCAAAGTTATCTCACTTTCTTGAGCTTTTAACTCATCTTCCAAACTCACATTCTTCATTTTAAACTGATCAGCTAGAGCAATGGCTTCAGTTAATTTCCCTTGAAGCTCTTCATTTTCTTGTTTGATGAGGTCTATCTCTTGAATGTGAACTTTGTTGAGTTTCCTCAGTTTGACACAGTCCTTGTATAGTTTCTCATATACTTCTTGCAGCTCTTCTTCATACTCAGATTCATTTTCAGACAAGTTCTCCTCATCCGACACGTTTTCACTGTGTTGACTTTTGCTATCTACCGAAACAGTGAATGCCATGTAATTCAGATTTCTTTTTGGAGAAGAGTTTCCTGAGGAATCACTTGACTCCGACTCGCTCTCACTTAGGGATGCCAGTTTTGCCCTTTCTTTTGCCTTCTTGTAGTTTGCACATTCCAGCCGAATGTGTCCAAAACCATGGCATTCATGACACTGCACACTAGACTGACCCTTGTCTCTATTTGTTCTAGTGTGCTTCTCAGAGTTTCTATCCTTGTTCCCTGAACTCGAGCCTCTGTTGTATTTTTCAAACTTTTTCTTTTCAAAACTCTGATTCTTCTTATTTCTAGCCACAAACATTTTCCTGAATTTCTTAGCATAGAATGCTAATTCTTTGTCATCCATAGCCAAATCATCAGATGACTCATCTGACTCCTCTCTAACAGTATTGAGAGCTATGGACTTGTGCTTCTTGTCTACTGGAAGAGTATGTTCATATGTTTGGAGAGAGCCCACCAACTCTTCTATTCTCATAGCGTCCACGTCCTTGCTTTCTTCAATAGCTGTGACCTTAGGACGAAATCTCTCAGGAAGAGATCTGAGAACTTTTCTCACAACTCTATTCTCAGGAATTCTATCCCCTAGATTAAATCGAGAGTTGACGATATCATTTAACTTGGCATAGAAAGCATCAAATGTTTCATCATCCTTCATCCTTAATTCTTCAAAGCTAGTGGTCAACATTTGAAGCTTAGAGTTCTTTACAGCCTTGGTACCTTCATGAGTGATCTCAAGAATATCCCAAGCTTCTTTGCAATTTTGGCACATTGATATTCGTTTAAACTCTTCCTGAGACACAGCCATGAAGATTGCATTCAGTCCTTTGCTATTCCAGCCACATTCACTTATTTCATCTCTGGAATAATTTTCCACACTTTTGGGAGTTTGAACTCCATCAACAATAACTTTTGGTTCCGTCCAACCATTTGTTACGGAAAACCATACTCGTTCATCAACAGATTTCAAGAAAGCTCTCATTCGAACTTTCCAATAAGCATAGTTGTTTCCATCAAAATATGGTGGAGATGTAAGTGATTGAGACCTATCCATTTAAAACCACTACGGCAGGATCACACTTAGGAACTGAATCCTAGCGGAGTGAACCCGCTCTGATACCAATTGAAAAAGCAGTGGTTCTACACAACACTTCACCTAGAGGGGGGGTGAATAGGTGTAATCCGATTTTTATGGTCTTTTTTAAAAAATAGTTAAACAACAATTAATCAAAGCAGTAAACAACATAAATAATCAACACAAGATTTTGTTCACGGAGTGGAAACTCATTTGAAGAACGTCTTCAAAATCTAAAACCACTCCGGGTGTAAGACACCACCTCAAATCCACTATAGAAAATTTAGTTTGTTACAACCAATTTAGAGACACTCACAAAACCTTTGTAGTAGCTAAACTTGGCTTGCAACACCACGAGCGACCCACTCGATCTCTACACGCATGTAGTGTCGGAACTCCGACCTTTCTATAGCTTCCCACGAGAACCTCTCGATCTCTGCATCACCAGCAGCTCCGGACTCTTCCGGCCAACGAACTTGTCCACTCCAATGGACTCAACTGAAGTTTGATGTTGAATGTGGTGTGGTGGAGATGTGTTTATCCAAGAGAGAATCAATCAAGTGGGGGAGAGATTGCTCTAAATGTTCTTGGAGGCCCTTAGGGTTTTTGCTCTGATTCTCCACCCTAGAACAGCAGAAAAGCTTTTCTATTTATAGTACCACTCAAATGAGGCGCATTAAAACCCTAGGTTTTAAGTCATCTGGAACATTCGCT
This sequence comes from Carya cathayensis, assembly GCA_011037825.1. Taxonomy (NCBI): domain Eukaryota; kingdom Viridiplantae; phylum Streptophyta; class Magnoliopsida; order Fagales; family Juglandaceae; genus Carya; species Carya cathayensis. The sequence goes on from QGSO01000378.1 coordinate 348,416, forward strand.
CGAGCGGAGTGTTGAGCGAAGGTCGAGCGCCGAAATCTGTCTAAGTTCGCTCGAGCGGAGTGTCGAGCGAAGGTCGAGCACCGAAATCTGTCTAAGTTCGCTCGAGCCAAGTGTCGAGCGAGGGTCGAGCGGTCCAATCTGCTTGAGTTCGCTTGAGCCATGTGTC